>JAEBDU010012607.1:0-33583 GCA_016802625.1 Heliconius numata | reverse complement strand
TATAATATAACATGTTTATGCGGGCGAAGCCACGTAGTGCCAGTAGTACATAATTTGTAAAAAGAAATTTAAAAAGAAACCACAAATAAAAATGCATTGTAACACTTTTTTATATTATTTAGGTATATAGGCTTGTGCTATCATTGTTATATTTTTATCTGTGAAATTTTTATGATTAATGAAATAATAGTTTACATGTAAAATAGGACCAATAATATTATGTTCATAAATAAATATGGTAATTAATATTAATTAGTTTCATTTGCTAACCGAAAGCCATTTTGAATTTAAATATCATTAGTATATTATTTTGTTATTTGTGTGCGAAATGTGATATTGTAGTTGCTATAATTTTTATAATAGATGTAATCAATGTCATTGAGGCCATCAGGTCATCATATAAATGCGATGATTGTAGGTTCGACTCCCGCGCGGTAAACTGATTATATATATTTTCGTTTTCTTGATTTGATAAAGAAATCGCGGTGTTGAGTTTTGCCGCTAAGTACGTAATATTTTGAAAGTTGAGCGAACACTGCCTGCTCTGCTATGAGCGAAAAAATTGGGATATTAACATATAACAATCATTAAAATTTTATTATATATATAATACTTACAAAGATATTTTCATTCATTTTACCACTTAATTTTAAACATCAACTTAAAAAAAGAAACTATTAACATCCACTGTCTTAACTCACCCGGGCTAACTGACCGGCCATTTATCACAACTAGTACAAATGCCTCTCAAGGAGGCCTGCCCTCAATGGCCCTCCGGAGTCCCACTAATGAGCTCCCATCATTCACCGCGCCGGGATAAGCGTTGACAAATAAAAGCAGAGTCGTGATTTACAGGCGTTTACTTTATCTGTTGTCATTTATAATCTGTGTAACATGTTAAGAGATGTTTTGGCGGGAAAATAAAGCTGTCAAGATGAGCAAGATAAACAGAATGATTGCTTATGTTTACTATTCCGTTGGTGAATTAATATGGAGTTGTATTTATTATTGTTTTGCGAGGAACCGTGTTAATAATGTAGCAGTGAAGTGTTCATTATGTTGTTTTGGTAGGAAGTATAAAACAATATCTTGGTTATTTAAGAAATAATATTTTTTTTGTTGACGAAGTATAAGAAAGAACATTTTGATTTAGGCCAATCGTGGCGCAACTAGCAAATGTGTGTGACTGTAAACGCGACTTGTGGTTTGGATTTGTGGGACTCTTGGCGCAGAGGCACAATTCTGCGACTGTGAACGCTATAGTGTGTGTATTCTCATTCGAGGCAAATCCCGGCGTTAAGTTCCGCCACTCGACACGCAGTGCCTCCAGAACCCGGCAGAAGGTTTTTCAAGTTCCTGTTCCCCTGCTACGTGCGAGATACAGGTAAAAACTAAAAAAAACAATTTAAGCACTCAAATAAACAAGAATATTTCAAATTTACACTCAATTGAAGCAGCACAAGCTATCTCACTTCGACTAAAGCTGTCGAAATTAATACATACGGATAGTGGAGTTTCAGTCAACATCCGACGAGCTTATCTTATCAAAATAGCGCAAGCACTCGTGTAATATAGAGACTACTGGATTTAATGCTAGACAAAATGTTGAGGGAAATTTTGTTACTAAAAATACCTAATAATATTTTTAATTGGTCTCATGCTGTACATAGGAGGGTAGATATAAGAAATTATATTATTACGAAGCCATGGTTGCGACGCAACGGTTGTGGGTTCGATTCTCTCTCGGGGAATGAATAATTTTTATTTCATTGTATTATTTATTAAGCAACACGTGACTCTGAGATTCGTCTGCCAACACGCAATATGTCTAAAATTAAGAAAATTTATAACATAAAAAAGAACAAGAATAAACAAAAATTCAACATTTAAAAATCCATAGATATCGGGATCGGTATATAAAGGGAAAACTATCTTATTAAAACTTACTAACTTAAAATATTTATAATATCAAAGAAAATGCATTATAACTTAAATTTACTTATATAAATAAAAGCTGAGGTATAAGTAAGTCCAACTAGAATTCAAATCTGCATTGCAAATACTTGTCTTACATTTAAGTTTATATTTCTCTTGTAACTTAACGGTGTTTTACTAGTTTTACACTTTGTATTAATTTGTATGTAATTTGTATAGACAGAGTACAGCGTTAAGTTCCACTTAACATGCAATATGTCAAAAATTAGATGGGAAATAGGACACGGGGTCACAGATCTTCACTATTATTTATTTGCATTTCTCTGTTTAGGTAAATGAAGCACGACGTTGGGTTGCGCACCTATATAAGTATATCTACAGGTAAAAGACTCCGCAAATTAAAAAAAAACTCCTCTTATAATGGATGTTTCTTATTTACTTGTAAATCTCTACTCTGTTCTATTAGAAAATAGAAGCGATTTATTTCTAAAACGGAAGCCTCGTACGTACATTAATTTCACTAGCTATAAACTAGAACAGTTTACAAGTATTTGGCAGTGGAATACTTGACAATATGACTAGTATTGACAATTCTATAAGTATACATATATTATTTGTATTTCTACTTCACCAAATTATGTTATAAGTAGTGACATACTTAGTGCTAACAAAAAAAAAACAGAATCTTCAAGACATGCGTGTTGAGTGGCGGAACTCAACCCTGGGCGTTGTCTACCAGTGATAGTAATAAATAACTGTAAAATGAACGAAAGATATTATTAAAAAATATTTAATAAATATCCGTACAGCTCTGATATTAGTATATAAGTACATAATTACATATAGAAGATATAAATACATTTTAAACAAACCTTCTTTCATATAACATTATTTTACAATGTAAAATTATTTAATTACTTCTAGGGCTCACTCGTGGAGGGAACTTAAGTAGGGTTAAATACAACTGAGTGCTATTCTTTTAATGACAATGAAAATGAGCATCGTGAGCGTTGCTTGTACCAGTTTTCGTTTTAAGTATGATGAGATATATTATTATTATATAGAGTACTAGTCGTTGCCCCCAACTTTGTTTGCGTGGACGTTAAGGATATTATAATAAAAATTTTTAAAAAAAGTCAAGAAATCCAGTCTTTGTAATAGTGTATCTAGTGTAGGGTCTGAAAAGTAAAAACAAGAAAGGTTTTCCCCATATGGTCATATGGGTTTAACCAATAGCGCTTACAGTCACATTTTATGTCCTTGCATCACGACTGGTGGATAAATAAACAACATAATTAATATGAAATACTCTGTTTAAGTTTTCCTTACATATTTTACTAATAGTTGTTAAATAAGAAAAATAATTGTCAAAATAATCAGTTCTCAAGGAGCACTGTTGACAGCACAGTTCCAACATCACCGTCAAACTGTAGACTATTATCATGGGCAAAGATAAACGGAACTAGAATAGCTCGTCTTCTGCAAACGTTGAGAGCTGTGTAGGCATTTCCTGTAGTTACGAACTTCTATTGTAATTAAAGTTATAAAATATGGGTGGGGTCTCCTCATCTCCTCTCTCCTCCTCATCTATGTGGTGGTTGTTGTTTCAATGTTTATTCTAAGTGGTTTTCTTTTTTTGGGGAGAAGCAGTTCCTCAAGCGCATTCTGAACATTGTGTGTTGAGTGGCGCGACCAAAGACTACGTTTTATTTTATAAAATTATTTAATATAATTTACTCCCTCAAGTGAGAATTGAACACACAACCCCATATATTCCGTGCCACTGCGCCATGATCGTCTCAATCTTAATAATAAAAAAAGATAATCTTTTAACCATTCCATATCAAAAAATGTTATCTTAAATATTTTATACAGTTTTTAAATATAAAATACGAAATAATAGCAATACTAATAAAAAAAAATTAACTATAAAATAGTTAACGAACTTCAATTTTAATGTTTAATCGAGGCATGATTTTATATTTGAAAGTCTTATTGAGAAAAAAAAACTTTAATCAACTCAAATGAAATGGTCGGGAGTTCCCCGCGAAACTTTTATCTGGAATTCCATTTTTGACGTGAATTTTTACAATGACGGAGAAATTGGAATGAAGTAGGTATCCGCTTTTTATGGGAAAGTTTTGCTGCCACTTTTTAAATGACTCAATAAGTTTTGAACGATTCATACCTTTCTAATGTGGTTTAAATTAAACTTAAATTGAAATAATTGTGTATACTAAGTTTTTTACACTCTTTGGAACCCGGCACTTTTTGCAGTAGTCCGTAATTACGGGTGGCATCCGTTAATTGATAGCAATAAAATTTTACGGAAATATATAAAAATGATTTTTCTTGAAACCGTCGACTTCCTCACATACTACAGCCAAGGACAGAGTACTCTCTTTCGTACCCACTCGGTGTCCCTGTAGAAGGCAGTAGAGCTAACAGCATTAACCTCAAATTCAATAAATAAAAAATATTTCGGTGAAAGTATCTAAAAAAAAATTACAATAATTTCACACAATATTTAAAATATTACCATATCGAATCATCTATATCTGTCTCAAGACCAAACATTGGCACTGGGCCAGTCGTCTCAACAATAAATAATAGGGAAAAAAATATTTTCTTGTAATTAGCAAATCATCAAGCTTCTTCAAGAAACACTACTGCAGAATGAATTTGCAATAGACGAGGAATGATAAAAAGCGCCATTCATTAACCATTCTCATTGTTTTCGAATACAAAGGAAATAATTAATTCGTTCGCCCTAAAAAGGAAGTATTATTTATTATAACAAACGTAATATATCATAAAAAAGTAAATAGGCACTTTATAGGGCATACTGCCAGCTATATTTTATCATACATTTACTTACATAAAATTTGTATTTACTTACATAAAATTTAACAATAAAATTAAAGTGTATACAGAATATGCAGTCGTACATGGTGAGGCCAGTCGTGGCGCTGGGACTATAAACGCGACAGGTTTTGGGTTCAATGCCCACTAAAGAAACTGAAATATTTAATATTTTCATTTCCTTCTTCTGGTAATGAGGCAAAACACGTCGTTGAGTTCCTCCACTCACCACTCACTGTCTTCAAAATTGGGCGTACGCATGTTAAACAGCACTTTTCCATAGTTTCCAATCAAATGATCTTAGAACCTATTACCATCTCAAAACAACCAAAAACCTTAAGCACGAAACCACAAGATTCACAATGATTACATTTATTTATCGACAAAAACCTTTTGTTTGCTAAATTGTATCTAATTATGCGAATACACCATCTTGTGATAATAACGTTAATCCATACAATAACCGGTAATCCTGTATAATGGAACCCGAGTAAGCCCCGAGTAATTGATCTCAAATGAATTTTGAAATTGTTCGGGAAAAAAGGTAGCTTGGGGCGTATTTGAGAAGATATCTGGCTTAGTGGTCGTTACTATCAACTTTGATGATAGAAGTGCGTTTGATTACTTAGTATAAATATAGTAACACAAATCTACATATATAGATTTTGTTTGGTTAAACGCGCTTATCTCAGGAACTACTGGTTAAAATTTAAATATTATACGAGGAAGGCTATGGACTCTTTTATATCAGGCTAATCTATTCTTTTAGCTTCACGCTGTATCGCGCATATAGCAAGGTACACAAAGCGAACCCGGTGACCTAATGTTAAGACACTCGGCTACCGTCAAACCACTTCCATACTGCATTCCATACCTTTTTCCGCCGAGTTCTGAGAGCATTGTGTGTTGAATGGCGGGACTCAAGACTCGTGCTTGAGCTGCCTCGTTACCAAAGCAAGATAAATTAAAATTTAAAATATATAATTTCCTCGAGTGGGAATCGATCCTCAACCTGCCGCGTTTACAGTCGTACGCTTGTGCCCCTGCGCTGCGCAACGACTGACCTCACATTAAAAATATTTAAGTAAAAGTTACGTTAAAAAGCACTTAATTACAAAAAAATACTATGTTTCAAAATACACATTACCAAAAAAGTTTACAGCTAAAAAAATCTGCGCCCAAAAACAAAACTTTACTTAATGTCGCTGCGAGCATCGACGAAATTATTTGAGTGCTTCGCATTTTTATGTCCATTTTTACGACATTTTATATAAACATGTACCGTTTTGTAACAAGTGACACTCCCGCTGAATTTATTTCACTTGTTTTTCGTACACTTCCACTTCGGTTTTTATAAGTGTTATGTTGCTTTTGTTATAATTTGATAATTTGTGAATGAATCTAGAATATATATAAAAGACTAGTATATAATATATTAGGCTAGTATATAATATATTTCTTGATTTCCTTGTTGGCGTGAGCTTCTTGGAGTGGCTTCGTGGAGCTTGAAAATCCTTTCTTAATGAGGCCAAACTCAATTTTGTGCTTTGTTTAACCAGCCCCAAAAAATAATAATTTTTAATTTAAGTTTCCTCTCTACCCTACCATGGCTTTGCCCACGTGGTTTTCGATTTTCCTAAGAGATATTTTCTTGAACTTTCGACTAGGGTTGGGGATTTTTTAAAATTCCTTACTTAATGCTCACTGATGCTTTAGAGAGAATTAGAAATAAAAATTTAAAAAAAAAAACATAATTCTAGGTTGCTAGGCTGCTGCTTGGACTGTGTTTATCTGTTGAGTATGTCAGTCATCTTACAATTTGTGTTGATAGAAGATATTTCTGATAAATAAGATATTTTATGAAGTTAAGATTGAAATTAAACTCATAGCTTATAAAAATAAACACTGAATTGTTATATTGTAAATACATAGATCGAGCAAATATTAATATAAAGCTCTCTTATACTAGATAAGTAGATAGCTCATTGTTTGATCGTAATTATATGCGAGTTAATTGCACGGGTCGGGTCGGTTAGTAATTGTATTATCATTTAATTGATTTGCTATAATTATCATTATAGCAATAGCATAGGACGCGTCTAACCTAATACAGCTTCTCTCTTCTTCTTTGTAGGGAAATGTAAATAATTGTAAGTTGTGTATAACAACTTATACAAATTGTACTTCATGTTGACATATAATCCTGGAATTAGTACGGAACCTTTGGTATGCGAGCTAGATATTGTTTTGATGCTGCTAAAGGAAACCATCATTTAGTATAAAGCATCTGTAAAGGCCAGCCATGGTGCAAGAGCCTGAACCCCTGTGACTATAAACGCAACTAGAAGTGAGTTCGATCCCTACTTGAGGCAAAGTGCGTTGTTGAGTTGCACCACTCAACACGCAATGCCTCCAAAATTCGTTGGAAAATAGTAGGAGTGTCTTAACTCTTAACACTAGATTCCTTTTGCCTACCTGGCTGAGTGCGGGATAAAGCGTGAAGCTGATTTTAATTTATTCCGTAGCTCTAGAAACATTCCACATGACTAAGCCGGGCATAACTAATACACTTTAGAGACATTAATTCACCGTATAATTACTGAGTACGCAGTCATCATTCGTTTTGTATAAATTAGCAATAATTCACGAGGAAACAACTTGGCTTATGTTTTCTTTATAAAGTTTATGCGATGCAAAATTTTGAAGTTGCTAATTTAAGGGGCTAGTTGAGAGCGCGCGTTATGTAGAATTATATTCTTTTATAAAATTGTTGAAATTAGATTTTTCTTTTTCGACTTCACGCTATCTAGACCTGGTGTTAAGAACACCGTTTCCGCCGCATTCTGGGGGCATTACGTGTTGAGTTGTGGGGTTCAACACCGCGCATTGCCTCGTTATTAGGAAAATATCTAGATTTCATGTTATGCCGTAAAAATCATGAAATTGTTGATAACTTGGTTATTAACGATTACCAAGACATATCTACTTCAAGGCATTTGTGAGGCCGGTGTAGTTGTGTGTGTGTTCGATTCCAACTTGAGGTAACGAATTTTTTTATTGCCTCGCTCTGATAAACACCCTTTTTCTGTTACTTTGGATTTTGCATTCGCTTATAAATTAAGCCATACATGTCAAGTTGAGTAAACTTTCGAAAGGTTTTCGTTGTGTAATTATTATCATTCCGCTCGTTCAGTGCGAGTATTAATTATTAGGCGAAAGTCTTATTTGTTTTCCTTACGAAGTATTTACTTCGTGATGACGTTGATTTAACAAAAGTTTTTGCAAGAAAGCATTTTTGTTCACGAGTTAAGAAATTTTATCGCAATGCTTTCTTTTTACGCTCAGTATTTTCGAAAGTGCCTGTGTCAGTCACTCATACTATTCTGAAATATTAAAATACAGAGATTGTATCGACCTGTAATTGAATCCTATACTATTGAATCTAGCTTCAGAAATAAATTCGCAACAATACTATATTTATTTAACAAAATAAATTATATAAAAATAATCAAAAGTGTTTATTAGCAATTTAAATTGCCACTTACAAGTAACTAGAGCATAAAGTTCTGTCGCGACGCTTCGAAGAATATAAACTTTTCTCATTATAGGGCCTTTAAAGAAAGGTGAGAAACGAATGAAAAAATAAAACATCCCAACAACGAATCTAATTAAAAACAAGTCGAATCTTACTTTGGGTCCGATGTAAAAATATTTTCTGTTAATATATTTTTCGTAGAAAAAACCAGGTCAGAGGACTGGAGAGAGAGCGACCGTAAACGTGACAGGTTGTGGGTTCGATTTCCATTCGAAGAAATGAAATATGTTTTCTCACTCTGGGCAAATCAATCAAAGCGCGGCGTTGATTTCCGCCATTCAACAGGAGACATTGTCTCCAGAATTTGGCGGGAAGTTAAGCTTTTCCACACTTACCAAGGTAGTCAAAGGGAATCTAGTGTTGAAACATTCTATTCCCCACAGTATTAAGTTACCTATAAAATGATCGTAAAGCGAAAAATAAAAAGGCGAACTACATTTTCATAAAAACGCGGAGCGAAATAAAAGAAATATACTTATACGGAACATTCCCAAGCTTTAATTCCAAAAAGTTTACTGCGAATATTATTATCTATCTTGTACACCCGCAGAAATACTTAACACGCAACAACTTGAGTTATTTATATCGCATAAATCTAGTGAAGGCCATTGAGACGTAGTTCGAAATGTCTGATTGTATCCTTTATGGTTACAGGTTCGATTACTACTTTGATGAATCACAGTTATATTTACATGACATTAACAATAACAGTAAGATTTGCAGAACGAAGAGTGTTAAATAGCTTTACGCTAGAACATTCAACTCAACTCAAAACCGCCCATCGCGTTTACAATGAAAAAATGTTAAAACACTACATTTTCTCCGCTTTTTCCACTAAAAAGGAGTAATACAATACTATTAAAAATATAGTAATAAATAAAATATAGTAATATAATATAGCTTTGTGAAATATAAAGAAATAATATTCAGGTCTGTAACGCAAAATATCACAAAAAATATTAACCAAAAAAAAAATTGAACCACTCAAATTATTCCGACGATGTCCGCGATGAAATTAAAACAAACTTTCGTTTGCGTTTAGAATTAATGTTTATGGAGTTGTGGAAAGCTTTTTTTTTCCTCTTTTTATACGGCGCGGCTGTAAAAAGAGTTACTGCGGGAAAGCGACGTATAGCTTAATTGGCTGTGGCACTTGAACGGTATCTATAAACTTATGTTTGCTACTTTATATTAAACATGAGATATTACTAATCACTGTAGTGCTTTACGCTGAATCTCTAGTGGGGTAGCCAGAGAGAAATTTTTCGCCTCGTCCATTGTCATCAACCTCTTTATACATTCTCTGCAGGAGGTCAACATGTTTTTTAGGTGACATTCCTCCACAAAATTCTAGTCAATGAAAGAAGCATTTTTATCATGTAGGGGGACCATAATGTAAAGACAAGACATCGATTTCAAGAAGAAAGTAGAAAACGTCTACTTTCTTCCCAAATTCAAGACATTGTGTTTTGAGTAGCACAACTACTTTGAAAATGTTCTTTATGTAATTTCATATAGCAGTGCAAAAGAACCCAGTGTTACGACACTCAGACTTCCACTTTCTATCCAATTATCGAAAAAATATGTACTCGCCGTGCTTTATGTACCATAGCGAGGAAATTAAGATAAATCTAAGCATTTTAAATTAAAGTCTAACTGGATTAATCATGTATATATAGTACTATACGGATCTACCCGTAAATGCGTACTACTGGAAAGTTATCAAAACGTCTTCCAAAAATGTATAACGTCGAATACGAGTATAGATGATTCATCTGGTTAAATACTTTCATTTAAAAGGTATAATAAAATTAATGAAATATCTTATTAAATATAAACAATTCACCAAGTATATATTAAAGTTATTCGAATACATAAAATACATATACTATAAACCCCTTAACTTCTACACATAGTACATAGTATACCTAGGAACACACAAAGGAAATTGCTAAGCTTGAGAGACACACTCGACGCTACATAGCACTATGCAGGAATTGAGATCCACAAGTCTTGGTACGTCATTATATTTCTTAGTTATTTTAGTTTATTAAATAAACTAATTAAAATTTTTCAAATCGGTTAAAAACTTCTACTTAATCGTTTTTGAATAAGGATTGCTCGAATATAATATTGGTCACTCAGTCAATATTTGATGAGTTTGCAGGATGTTTCCGTGCTCCGACAACTTTCTGGAAATGGCCGGATATGGTTATTAAATTACACAATCGATTTTCTAAATTTAAAAGTCAAAGTGGCAATGGGATGGAAACAGTACTGAAAAGAATGAGAGGGGTTAAAACCGCAAGCCGTGGGAGCGTAGGTTAGATGCCTCGACTAACAATCAGAAACAGATAGACGAAGCGTTGGAAGGCCTGTCTTAGTTCCGCCTTTTGAAAATAGGGCAATAAGTCCAGGTAAGTAACCTCTTTAACTTAAGTAATCGTAACTACCCACCCTTTGCGTACTATATACGTAAATTATTGGAAACGGAGTGTCTTAACACTAGGTTCCCAGACTGGGAAACGGAAGTTTCTTAACGGGTCCATTGTGTCTTAGCACTAGATTCCCAAATACCTTCTGCCTACCCTGCTAGTATGCGAGATACAGCCTGAAACTAAAAATCAATTTTATTGTTATACATTAAGCTAAGCTTTAAATGATAAAACCAAACATTACCTATTTGGATGTGTTTCCCAAATATATCACAACACAAGGCGTCCAAAAATTAAAGCTGCATAACGCAAAAAGCCTGGATTTTGATTTTTCTCTTAAAACACGGATGTGTCTGCCGCAAGCGGAATATTAATGAATTTGTGCTAGCTTACATGAGGTAAAACGTAACGTACCATATGTATGAATATATGAAATGTATAGGTTTACAGGAGCGAAATAAATTTGCAATTTAAAATTGGTTTGATGAAATCGAGGTTCTATTGGAGTGTTATAAATATGAACAATATTAAAATTACATCAAAAAAATTTAATGTTGGACCATCTAATTTAGCAATACGTTTTTATTGAGTTCACTAATATTTTCTTTCAACACGTAATGTGTAAAAAAAAGGGGGGGACAGTGGGAAACTAAGTGTTATAACACTAGGTCCCCTCTATCTACTCGAAAGCGTAGAATTACAAATATGTACTGTAAACAAGTATAGTCTTTCTCTCGAGAATGGACCAAAATCATAAACATTCACCAGCCTCTATTAATTCAGTAAAAGTACAAAATTCTTCGTAGAAATTGTATTTTTAAAAAAATCCACCGTTCCTAGTAAAACAGAGTGTAAACAGTGTCGCTTAACTCAATGCTAGTTTTATAAAAGCCTACCTCTCGGCCCTACTTTTAACCTTGCTATAAAATCCGCATTTTTCTCAGTTCAACCATTGGATTTGCCCCGTCCTGATCTCAGATTGCAGGAAACCGTGTTACATTGAAAAGATGATGTGAATGAAATTAAACTTTATATTGAAGACATAGAACATATTTTTGGATTAACATTACTTTTCGTTCAAATTTTCAAATCTAAATCTTAGGGCAAAATGCTAGGCTCGACTAAAAAGCATTCTTTTCCATAAGTGTCCAAAGTTAATCCTTTTATGTCCTATAAAAAGATTAACTTAAAGGTTAAGGTAAAATTAAAATTAAAAATTAAACCAATGTCACGCTGTATGGGTGTACGGGACATGGCAGGGTAGGCAGAGTGAACCTAGTGTTAAGACACTCCGTTTCCCACATTCCTCCGAATTCTGAAGGCGTGTTGAGCACACGCAACACACAATATCCCGAAAATAAGGTGGAGAAAGTGGAGAACGGACTGTCCTAATATTAAATTCCCTCTGTCTTATCTGTTATATACGGGATACAGAGTGAGGCCAAATAAATATAGAAATAAAAAATCCATATATTTATATACTTTTAACAATAATATATATAAATAACAACAATATGTTAGTAGTGGAAATAATTTAAGTTACTACTAATTCTAGATACTATAATTCTACTACCAATCAACCATAGTACGAGTATATAAATCAAAAATATAAGCCACTAAATATTTTTATACAAAATTCTATAGATATCTAGATAGAGGCTTACTAACAAGGTTGGTACCTCCCCAGAATACAGAACAGCTTTTAGCTAATGCCACTCAATTTACGATTTTTACGAAGGAAAATACAAGATTGTCTTTTAAGAAGTGTAAAGTGGCACAGAAACGAGTTTTGGTATAAAATTGTTATTTTTCACTATGAAATAAGACAGATCTCCTACAAAATTTTAGAATTATTATGTAACAAAACTAACCTTTTCCTTTTTCTTGAAATATGATTATTTTATTATGTCTATTCGTCATAGTATCATGAAAAAGAAGAGTAGATGTAGATTATTCATGATTTTTTCTTTAATCAAGAAGATCAAGATTATTAATAATGTCTAGAGTCTAATATCATGTAAAAATATAAGGATTTTTTCTCTTAGTATTACTCTACGCTCATCAAAATACTACAAACGGTGCTACGCCACCACTACGCCACCTAGATCCAGTAAATTTTTTCTGACCGTGACGAAATAATTTTACAATATATAGGTACATAAATAATATTTTATCAATACATGCATATTCCATACAAACGTAAAGTAAAGTCAATCACAATACAATTTAAATTATATACACAAATTGGCCAATTAAAAGCCAAAATGATGATCATTAAACGGCCGTAGCAGCCGTAGCGTTATCGTAGCGCTATCGTAGCGTTGCGAGATATTGCTCAAATATAATTCCACGTGTTATACTTGGATGTTGATTGATCGGCTTATTTAAGGGTTAAACAGTATTATTATAATAAATAAATAATACATGTAAGGGTTAGTGGTTAAATGTGGAGAATAAGGTGAATTATCACTATATCTAACAATTTAGTAGACAGGATTTGTATGAAACTATTCTAGATCAAGCGACAGCGTCTGTGTCTGAGTAGAGGATAATTAAATAAATTAAATTATTTTCATGACAAACTGCTATGTTGAGCCGGTATGTAGAAAACGGAGCTTCTTGATGTTATATACCTGTGATGCATCGTGAAACTAGAAAATAAATAAATGAGACTTGAAAATATTAAAAAATTAACGCAAAAACTATTTTTATTTATATAACCGTAAGTAATTGTTAATAGTACGATTGTAAACATGTTATTTATTTTCTATAAGTAAGAAATAGATTATAAAAACGTAAATAAATAACTCACCAGCCAGTGATCATTGAAAACTTTTCCCCAGCGGTGCTCTGCATCCAGGAGTACCGTTCCTAACAACATAAAACCCAATAAAAAGGTTATACAGGAGTCACATTTCTACCCCTTAACAAGGGATGTTCAATTTGATACGGAGTTGACCCGAAGCAGTTTTTCTGCCTAAATGTCGTTATTACTGGCATTGATTGATCGTTGTATTTATCATCAACATTGCTCCAACCAACGGTATTATCGCACTGGAATAATGGCTTGCGAAGTCATTTGGTACATTATAATGTTTTCAGTTTTATTACGTTCGTTCGCTTTTTTTTAAGTTAATAATTTTACATATTGCAGAGAGATTAACGTTTTGGGTCACTATTCTCTACTTTATGCTCCTCTATATTGTTTATAAATATGTAATAATATTTGAAGGGTTTGTGTGATTAAGTGCACTGATCTTAGAAACTATAAATTTGAGTTCGACTTCGAGTTGAAAAATCTAATATTTTTGTTTGGATAAAACATTTATTAAACACTCATAACATGGCACTCGGAAAGTGTCAAAATCTCTTCACTCCTATTTGGTCACGGGGGTGAAGTCGCAGGTAAAACGAGGTTTATATAATTAGGTCTACTTTTGTGCCCCCTCATTCCTTTGGAAGGTCTTCGCAAATACAAATTCCTTTCAACAACTTGTGCAAATTGACTCCAATTACATACAATTTTCCCGATATGATGAGAATTTTTCACATGATTGATTTTTATTTTCTTTAATTAACTAATTATAGGATAAATTAATGAATTAGAAAAAGCGCTGACACATTAGATTATATTAATGACTGTGGAAATTTTAAGAAATAAATGAAAAAGAATTTTTCGGTAAACTTGGAAGGTTCATTTTATATTGATGATGAGAAACGACACCACCCTTAAATCTGACCATCCTAAGGAAACAAACATACACATTTGAAATATGAACACTCTTGATTATATTTCAATTATTTTAATTCCTCCTCTCTGATAAAAAATAGCGCTGCGTTAAGTTCCGCCACTCGACTAATGGGAATCGCTGGCCTCAAAATACATAAAAATAAGCAAATACCAACAACACCATATCACATAAATATTATATTTCCATATATCATCAACTATTTTACCCAAACTTTTGAGCAACAATTCTACGGTTAAGCCTATAATCTTTATCAATCCCTCGGGCCGCGGTTAGCACGCTATCAATTGTACCACCCTCTATAAATTGTTACGATAAAACACCACTTTCAATCATCCCTTTAACTTTCGGAGCTTATAGTGAAAAGTTTTTTGTTTTAGATGTTTGATATGGATTTGGGGAATTATTTTATTGTGAAAATGGGGTTAATGATTGTTAATTGCTACTTTGTTGTTGGTTCGATTTCCTATTGGTAAGTTGAGTTTCGCCTAATAGTTATCAACGCACAATAAAAAATAAAAATAAATAAAACTAAATCTTCTTCTTCTTAGTCGTACGCTCCTGTCGCTCCTGGTCGTGGTGTGCACGAGCTGTCTTTTCGGATTAAAAGCTAGATTGCGAGATTTATCCATCTATTTCGATCCTCGGCAATGCGTGTGCATTCCCCAATGGAGCAGCCAGTGAAGGACTTAATCACGTCTGTCCATCTTGTGGGCAATCGGCCACGAGAGTGCTGTCCTTCGACTCTTCATTGAATTATCAGGCGCTCCAGAGAGTTTTTATGAGAGTATAATGTGCCCGAACATCTTAAACATCCACTTTTGCACAATCGATGAAAGTATTTGCTTCATGCCGGGGTCTTATAAGGTGGAGACGTTAGTGCGGTGAGCAGTCCATCTAACTCTTAATAAGCGCCTCCAGCACCACATTTCAAATGCGTCAATCTTTATACGCAGTTTTTGTTGGATCATCCATGATTCAGCTCTATAATAAAACTAAATATTACCGAAATAAATTTAAATTTAATAACCTTTCAATTCGAAATTATAATACATTCAAACTTACCACCACTAAAGAACTAATCAGTGCTCTTTAAACAATAACAAAAAAACGCTAATTACAACACAATTTAATTATATTCCTTTTTCATATGAAGATAATAAATCACAAAAAAAGATAATATTCTCCTAAAAATGTTAATTACAAAGTTAACAAATTATTTTCAGTATTACGAGTAGCGTTATTTTTCAAAGGAAAACAATGACTTTTGTCTCATTTTCCTCGTATTATCCGGATGAGGACGACGGCACCCGAAACGCCGTCTAAAGGCCGGAAACTAAGTCAATTTCATAGCTCAATATTATTATTTACTTAACAATCTAATTTTATGGGGTATAAAGATGTTAGAATTTGACATCGAATGGATAGCAAAAGACGGAATTGTTACAAAAAAAACATATATTTTGAAGTAATTTTTAACAAAATGAATAAAAATTATAGCAGTGCAAATTTAATTTATCGTATATGAGAAACTCTTCTAAATAATAAAAAAGTATAATTTTGCAATGTATAAAATATCTATCTGGATACGTCGCATTCCATTACCATTCGGCTTCGTAGGAACCTCATACCACGCGCCACGCAACTGTGGGATGGTCTACCTGCGGTAGTGTTTCCATGTCGATACGATATTGGTACCTTCAAATAGCGAGTCTATTTTCACCTTAAAGGCCTTCACCTCCCAACTTACCATCAAGGAACCCGTACACTCCTTTTTTTTGACTCTTCCGTAAATAATAAAAATAATACTATTTTTTTTTATAAACCGTATAAAAAATTGAAAAATTACATATCTGTTGAAAAGATTGTAGTGGGATTTGAACTTTAAATTTCCTCTTTTAAAACATCCAAAGCCTCTAAACACTAAGTCTTACGTCGAAATATTTATACGCCAGTTCCAACTTATTATTATTTTCTAAAAAATAATTGTCTTTCCTAAGAGCAGAATAAACAACACTTTAGAAATGTTAAAAATATGTACAAAATTTTTCATTATTCAGAAGCACACCATCGAAATCCCTTACTTGGGCTCCCAGTGATAAATGGGTTACATACAGCTGTGTTACTATTTCCACTGAATTCTCTATTTCTGAATACGAGTATCACTGTCTATCCTAAACATATCAATTAATCACAAACAAAAACATCTGTTTACGCTTTTGACGCGGAAGATCTAAATAAAAATATTAAATAAGTAATCATCGTTCTTCGGTGGGGTAACGTAGCAAGAACCAGCACACCCAGCTGAGTTCCACCACACAACCACGCTCTTGTCGAGGCATTGCAAGTGGCGGAACTCAACGTCGCGCTATATCTCGTTACCAGACGAGGAAATAAAAAAATGAACATTTATTTTCCTGAAGTGGAAATAGTAATCGAAGCCACTGCCTGTGTCATGTTTACACGGCCTGTGCCGCACGCTTGTGCCCTTGTGTACCACAACAGGCTTCTTTTCTCAATCTTAGGACAAAAATAGACAAAGAAACCTATTTATACCATTATTACTCAAATTATACAAAATCAACCTAAAATCTATATATAGTACATACATTCTAAAAACAATGTTTCAGAAACCGTTCCTTATAACAACAATAGTTGCAAAGACTCCCCCGAAATGAAACTGTAACTAACCTAGTTAGTGAGCTGACAGCGGCAGCGCCAGCCTGAGAAAAGGAAATAAGCTGTTTATTTAATTTAACCTCAAGCTCTCGCAAAATTGTAACAAAACTCGACACCGAACACCGTAAATGCCAACATAATTTGCGATTTATTTGGAACGATAGCGATTTCTTTCTTACAAAATACGATAAACTAAAATTCTTAGACTTACTTCTTACATATGTGATCTTGTATGATATTTATTCTTTTTCAAATCAAATATAAATATTACAAATTGAAATTCTGTGTGAATATTACAAATTGAGATTCTGTCGTGACACAGAAGGGCAGTGGTTGTGAGTTCTTTATTTCTTTCTCCGTTTTGGTGGACAAACGCAGCGTAGAATTTTACCACTCAACTTAGGAATCTAGTATTAAAACACTCCATTTCCCATTTTCCGCCAAATTCTGAAGGCTCGTGGCGAAACTAAACGCCACGTTTTATCCCGGCAACAGAGCGTAGTAAATGGAAACATTGAATATTTCCTTGAGTGGGAATCGTACCCACATGCCCCTTCGCCGGAACTGGACTCAACACTAGTTTTCCAGAGTAAATTTATCACGTAGTATTTGGTTCTCTCACCCTGCTTCCAATATTCATAAATAAAAATAAAAAATATAAATAAAAATCAGTATATTTCAAAAGCAAATTCTGAAGAGTGAATTCAAAAGGTTGCTATACCATAGGTGCCTGGGTAATTAAAAACCACAGGTATTTAATGTTTCATAATGTAATTGGCAAATATTTCACAAATATTATTAAATTTTAACAATATCACATGAGGTCAAACTGATAACAACCTTTTTCAAGTCGCCTAAAAGCCGCAATTTAGATATTTTATACAGAAAAATGTATGAACTTAATCTCGCGTCCTAAAATCCTATAAATCAGTCACTACAGGACAGTTGTAATGTATGTGTTTGTATATCCACCATCCATCATATTTAGACGATTACTGGAGGCGATTTACGATTGTAGCAGATAGACTAGGATTTAAATTTCATTTATATCAGCTTCTCACTTTTCCCGAAACGCGATTTATATTATAGCGAAGAATTATTTAAATTTAAATAATGACACGTATGTAAAAGCCTATTAAGTTCCAAACGTATCAAAGGGGCAATGGAATTCATTATTTATCTTATACTTTACAAAGAACACGGACTGACCTTTGGTCATTTCCCTCGTATTATCCGGATGAAAGGGCCAACAGTGGACCGGTTTTGTTTGGGTCCGGAAATAAACTAAATTTCGTTGTCCCGATATAATAATTATATTTGCATCTAAATAATAATAATAATAATATAATTTATTCATAAACAAAATTACAAAAAAACAATAAAGGTTAAGATTCCAGAAAATGGTTATATTTGTATAAATATATGTGTATCAATAAATCTTCCAGATTTTGTGGTTTAATCTATGAAATAACTCTTCAACGTCACACTTTTTTCTGGTCACCAGTGTGGGCAAAAAGGAACAACCCTTTGCCTACCATGTTAAAAAAATCTTCATTACAGATAGTTCTTTTGCTTACGTATGTGGTAAAGTTAGTACGAGTAGTTCCGCCTCTGAAAACGCATAATCTCTAATTTCAGCAGAAAGTGGAAAATGGATTGTTTTAACATTAATATATTGTCTTTGTCTTCTTTGAAGAATAAAATAAGAGTTTAATAAAGAATTTGATGTCGTAGGTTTTATATTTCAAAGTTTTTTTGGAGTAAGTCCCACACAGAAAAAAACAGAAAAACACAGAAAATTACATATTGAGAAAAGATTCTTTTTACTAATCTCAAAACAATATACAAACGAACTAAAAAGGTCAAAAGAAACCTTCACTTCATTAAGTGATAACACTTTCGAGGAGATAAAGAAATTCTGTAGACGACGCGAGTGCTTATCTCTTTTAGTTTTAAATTGTTTTTTTTTTCTTCTAAATTATGTTAATAGTGTTTTGTCGCCTCTACGCAAGAGCGTAGAAATGGAAATATAATTTTAAATAAATTTCCTCGAGTGGGGATTGAACTCACCACCAATTGCGTTTACAGTCACACTTTGTGGCCCTGAGCCACTCGCTTCAATATGATACAACATGAAGCTAAAACAAGACAATATGATATATAACAGCATTGGAATAGAACGATCGATGTGAGGTCAAAATTATAACTTTTCAACCATACATCTTCCCACGCTGTCTGCTACTTTTGGTATTGCTCTCATGTGGCCCGTCTCATGTAGTCTGATAAAAACTTGGTATCTCAGTATAACATACAATTCTGATAAGTATCTGAGAAAATTGCTCAGGTGTTTGGAGATCTTTGCATAAATAATTTAATCGATATAACAAAAATATTTGATCTAACCGTAGGGAGTGTTTTTTTATTATTATTTTTAAACTTCACCACGAAGCTCTTCTCTCTCTCTTCTCTCACTCCTGCATAAAGCAGGGTAGGCAGCGAGAACTTGGTGTTAAGATACTTCATTACCCATTGCGTTTGCCATTGCTATTTTTCAGTGAGTTAGATTAATTTGGAAGATTGAATTGTTATCCATTTGGTAACGAGGCGAAGCGCGGTGCTGAATTTCGCCACACAACACGTAATGTCTTAAAAATTCGGCGGAACGCGGGGAATGGAAGTGTCTTAATTTACATGGAATATATGAACACTAGATACCCCGGGTTCCCTCTTGCCTACCCTACTAAGTGCAAGTTACAGCGTGAACCTAAAAAAAAACCTTTGAACCACTCAACTTCACTTTAACACTGTACTAATGAAACGTACGAGTATAACATAAAGAGATACACTTATATCGTAAAACACCTCACGACTAAGCGACGTACTCGTAAGTAGGAGACGTCGGTCGCCGGTGTCGTGTCGTCTCATGTGGCCTCTCCGAAGTGGCGTAATAAAAACCTGACATTTCACTAAGACGTGGATGGTAAAATAGATTGAAGTGGGGCCGCTGTCTGCTTCAACGCGGCGGAACATTTTCACACTGTGTGCTCTGATTTATAAGAGTTTGAGTATTATTTCATTTCATTTAACTTTGAGAGTTGCGTGACGCAGTGCTATAACATTCGACTATAAACGTGACAGGTTGTGAATTCGATTTCCACTTGAGGAATGTTTTTTTTTTATTTTCTCCCTTTGCTGGGTAAGACAAAGCAGGGTGAGTTCCACTACTCAACACGCCATTTATGGAAAATTGGGCTGTGCAGGGGAATGAAATGTCCAATAGCTTACCTTTAATACTTACATCGATAAAAAAATATATCATAGATAAAAAAAACATTATTCAAATATAATCTGATAAAACCTAGAAATTTGATAATTGTAACTCTCGCCTCATTCTTTGAGAATATTTTTTGTGTTTAAATAGGTACAGTATATAGGTAAAAATTTATGTTAATGTACAAAATTCTCCTTTTTTTAAAGACTAAATTCTCAACAATAAAATGAATAAGAATATTTTTAGTAAAATATAATATTTTTAGTAATAATATTAATTTATACACGCCACAAGCTATTTAAAATCATTACAGTCATATTCTGTGTTACATTATTAAATACTAAATCATACTTATTTAATTTCAGGTAAAAATAAAATAAATAAACGCTGTCTCCCACATCTTGCACCGCACAGCAGTCTGGTCGTGAGCACAATATAATGAGGATGGGGTAAAGAGAGTTTCCAGCGAACTCAAAAATGCTCCAAGTAATTTTTCCTGCTTGATTTAAAACGATCGCATCGAAACCCAGTTTCGGCTCTTTGCGGTACTCTCCAATTGTGCCGCCCAAGTTTTTAATTTCGTTAAAATATCAGACGGGATCTGTAACTCAAAGATTCATAAATATAAGCATACCGCACTTGGCCTAATTATTATTGAAGCAATAACTTTGCTTGTTTTATAATAATTTGAAAGAATTTTAGAATGGTTCTCGCTTTTCATAATGTTTGATTTTATTTTGTGGTATGCCAAAGTAACAAATTTTTAACACTCTAAACCACGAATCAGCAACTTTCTCTTTTATTAATTGAGATATTCCTAATAGAATAACTCAATAAGTGGCGGCATCACCCAGGGGGGATTTTAGGTCGGGTTTTGCTAAAATGCTGACATAAAAGTTAGACGATCAAACGAGCCGGGGTTATTTTTTATCTTTACGCATCTTTCTAATTAAGTCTGTCATGGCGCAACGGCACCGAATGTAAACACGACAGTCGTGGATTCGATGTCCTTTCAGGGGAATTAATTATTTTCATTTTATTGCTCTGTTAACTATCTCTAGACTCTGGCTATCCTGCTATTTTATATGGGTTACAGAGAGATAGATAGAGAATAATAAATAGAGCAGAGAAATGAAAATACATTTTATTTAAATAAACATTTCATTTTCTCAAATGGGGATCGAACCCGCAACTAATCGCGGTTACAATCACACACTTGCCCCTGCGCCACGACTGGCCCGTAATAGAATCATATTCAAGAAAATGGCGGAGCATGAGTGAAAATCTACATAATTGTATTATATCACTCTCAATAAATCTAGACGTTAAGCTTTAGTCTCGTTCAACCAAAATCCACCGACGACACGATACGGCTCTAAAGATTAAAATTTTCCAACGTACATTAATACTAGCGATCCAAACGCGACTTCGCCCGCTTAAATTTTAGTCAAATTGTACAAAATCTTGATATAAATTGTAGCCTATATTTAATTTTAATGTATAAAATATACTACTGTTAAGTTTAATGTAAATCCGTTTAGTAATTTTTGCGTGAAAGTGGCACATACATCTAACCTCACAAACTTCCACACAAATTATGATATTAGTAGTACGATAAAGTATTTTCAATTGCAAGGCTATAAAAGGCCCGTCAAGTGATTTTATGCTGGCATAATTCTAAACGAAATAAACTTTGAAATTAAATGACGCTACGTTATTTCTTTTTATTATGAAAACTGAATGTGACTGAGAAAATGGTGAAAATGTTAAATGCTATTATAAAGCACTTTTCGGTTTAAAATTACTTGGTCCCTTTGTCAAATAAGTGGAGAATTTGGTGGTGTTAAGACATTCCGTTTTTGGCTTTTGTGGAACCCAAATGGCAGAGCAGTAGTATAAAGAGAAGTGCCAAAAGTGTTGGGAGTCTTCATGTTTATTACGTGATCTTTCTCTGATAAGATCGATAGTTCTCGAAGGTCTTCCTCTGGATCTCTTACCATTACATGTTATGCGATTGCATTATTTACCTATATTACCTAAACCTATTTAAAATACAAGTTATCTCTAAAATTGTACGATGGTTTTAAGGAAGAAATACAATTGAAGAGTATAGTGTAGCTAATTGCGAAGACCATCTTTAGTCTTAATCACAAAGTTCGCAACCGAACTGTGGCGTAATGCTACGAGTTAGTAGAGACATTGGAAGGATAACTTGGTATTTGATATTTTCAATTTGTATCATTGTTATAATTAATTGAGGTCTAATTGAAAATGTGACGGTTTTAGGTTCTATTGTAATTATTTTAATTTTCTCGTTCTGTTAATTAAGTTTCTTTACTCAACGTATATTCTTTCAAGTTCAAGCAGAAACTGGAGAACGGAGTGTTCTGACATAAGATTTTTTCTGTCTTAGGCAACTAGGTAACTTAGGTCTACCTTAACACATGAAAGTAAAAAAAGGTTATCTTTTTCTGTTAATAAACAACCTTTAATAAGAAACTGACCAAAATCACTTAAAATAAAATCTTTTACTATGTCTATAGCAATTACTACGTTTTGAATTGATACAGCCATAATGCGCTCACCCCGGGCTATTTACTCTGCATTTAAACGAAACGGCTCTAGTATTAACATTGAATATTGTTTTAGGACTTCTGTGTCATGGTAAATTAAATAAAATACCTTAGGTAATATATATTTGTATGTATATATATTGTTAATACTAATTTAAGAGCACTTGTTGGAATCCATTTTGACCTGCTTCAATTATACAACTTTTGTGTTTGTATTAATTTATCTAATTTGTAGATATTGTATAGAACTATCATCAGTTTATCTCTAGAGTAAGTCTGCCTCTTCGGTGGCAGCACTAATATAAATATTTCAAATTAGGTTAGGTAGTGAAAAGAGCTCGGACTTTATTAGGCCCCCTATGTCAATGCGAAAAGCTAAGGGGCCTTAACTTTTTACATTATTTTTTTTGCCCATGTATTATACTCTGATATTACCTGTATTACTTTAAAATTTCATCCAAATCCGTTCAGTAGTTGTTGTGTGAAAGTGGAACAAACATCTATAGTTACAAACTTTTATATTTATTACATTAGTAGGAAACCTCTCACCGCCGTAAAGTTATAAAAATAAAAATAATTTGTCTTAAAACTTCAATCCGCGAGAACCACTTTAGAACATCTTTGTTACTTTTAATGTAAGGCTTTTACTATCAAACTTATCTACGTTTCCGGTAATGAGTTTTTCCTCTGGCTGAGAACTAATTAAATTGTGACTATTGTAAATCAATAATTTTATCCTTTTTTTGTCCGAAAACTGTAAAATCCGAAATAAATAAATTAAATTGCTAGATTTATAACAAAACTTTAAAAAATATATTACTAATATAGGTTAAGCAAATAAGTATTAACATTTTTTATAGTATAAAAACATGTTTGTCAAATAACGTTTTATTTTTATTATAAATCAATAAAATATATTGTTTGAGCTGCCCCTCGTCTTTTACGCACTGTGCAGGTGCAGATTGAAATAAATAGAATTTGGTCACTGAGCCTTCTCTTGCTTCCCACAAGAATATTTTACTGGTCTAAATATAAAACGTCGTTTATTTAATACAGTAATTGCCACCACTGAAACAGTCACCTTTAAACATTTCGCGCCGTCCTAAGAATTCTTAGTGATTAATCAAAATAAAATTCACTTTCTTTTTGATTTCCATTACCTTAAGTCTCGTAGACTGACAAAAAATAATTAAGCTAAATAGGTTTTTGTTTTTAGGTCAATATTAAATTTATGTTATTTTTCTTTTAAATGAAAATGAAAAAATCTTTGTGTAGTACCTACTAGATACTACTAGATAGAAAAGTTAGCTAATTTAAAGACACTCTGATTCACACTTTCCATCCAATTTTGGAGATACTGCGTGCAACGGAACTCAACACAGTGCTTGGTCTGTTAGAACAAAAACATACAAATAATATAAATACATATTATAATATAATCATGCACTGAAGGGGGGTCGCGCCCACAGTACCACACGATCTTGAAAAAAGCATACATATAAAATAATTAACAATTAATAAAGTTATATAAAGGTTCCACTTTCCCCTTTGAGGAACGGAACCCTAATAACAACAAATCTTGTTTTTCGTTGCTCTCTATCATTTATTTTCTTTCGTGACCATTAAAAATCTAATTCCAAATTAAAAATTAAATGAAAATCGCACGAACAAATTACCGATAACTCTTAGCGATTTTATTTTTCATTTTAAAGGAATGCCTTTCATACAAAATTGATGAGGACTTGTATGGTAGAGCGTATAAAGAACATATCGAGTACCCTTTAATTATTCAAAACTTTATTCGCCAAAGCGAGAATTCGTATCTACATACGCTTTTCAATGATAAGTGCTTTCAACACAATATGTTAGAAATAGGTATATGTATAAATAAATATGTATGTGGATGGAATTTTATATATGGGCGTGTATTGAAAAATGGAATTGGAATGTCTGTTTTTTAGATTTAATTTATTTATTAAGCTTTATGTTACGTAATAATCAGCGAAAGTATAACCCATATTTATTTTTTTGGTCTCACGCTGTATTCCGTATACCTATAGCAGGGTGAGTCGAGAGAATGTGTTGTTAAAATAGTATCTACTTTCCTATGAATTTTCCAGGCATTACGTGTTGAGTGGTGAATCTCAGCGCCGCGACTTTTCCTGGCTTCTAGATCAAAGAAATGAAAATATTGAAAATTTCATTCCCCCGCGTGGGAATGAAACCCATAACCTTGTTTCCAATTACAAGCTCGTACCCCTACGTCAGCCTCAGTACATACGAGTATATTATAATAATTATATTGATTTTAGTACTGAAACAAAGACTACCTACTTTTCGGTCTGTGCCCTTTTTTACTCATTTATAATTGTATTGTGACGATTTATTGCTACAATGTAATTAATTGCAGCTTATAGATTTTAGAGTGATTTGCAAATCTAGATTGTAAACGTTTTTTAAGTAAAATAAAAGGATCCGTAATAAATCACAACCAATCTGTCTTTATGTCTAGAGCCACCATAACATTAAAATGTTATGCAGAAAAAGTGTAAAACTTTTTTTTATTAAAACTAAATAAATGAGAAGAAAAACCACGTGAAATAACTACTATATATATTTGAATTGAGAGATAACTTATCATTAATTAATAAATTAATTAAACTTATTTCATTTAAATGATTTCCATTCCACTCAATTAGGTTGAAGTGTTCATTTGCGTATAAAACTAAAGTGCTTCTAACAAAGTATTGTATTAATATTATCACCGTGGAATACATGTAACTGGGTAGAAACCGTGTATACCTAAATTAATTTATATTTATAACCAAATTTTACTTTTGATTTCGCCTCCAACATAAAATGAAAATACCTAGCTAAGAATTATGTTTGATTCATGACATATTCTAAATGGGGAAAGGAACTGGGATCACATTTTTTTTAGCTTCACCCTGTATTCCGCTTAGAAGGAGAGACAGAGTGTACCTAGGAACCTAATGTTATAAGACCCTTCGTTCCTATTTTAATCGAATCTTTAAGGCATTGAGTGTTGAGCGACGGAGCTTAACGCCGCACTTTGCCTCGCTGCTAGAGTGAAGAGATATAAAAATTTATCTATACATAATATGTCCCCCAAGTAAGAATTGAAACCCAGTCGCATGTCCAGTGCCCTACAAAAATATACACTCAAAATCACTCTTCCATCACACATCGCAACTGAAATAAACGAATTCAATTTACACTTAAGCCTGTAATAGGATTATGTTCCGAACAAAACACCTCTACGGAAGGGTACGTACGATCGCTGGTCGCTAATGACTTCACCAACAGGGCCGATCGTGATTTATACTCTACCGTCTACATTATGGTGTTTGGTGCAAGCTTAACAAAACAATTGGAAAATAAATAATAAAAAACGTCCCTTAAGTGGACTCGAACTGTAGGTCCACGAGAAGTTACCCTATATCCCTATAAGTTTTAATTACGCGGCGAGTGTCATAAAACAATCATTTAAATTGATGCATAAATGGTGGTATCTTTTAATTGCGTTGATTTAAGTTAAGCTTGATTTCTGTGCCTCAAAGGATCACTTACCTAAATATTTGATATTAATTTCAGCTTAATATTTCTATATAATCTCGATATAAATGATCTTGACAGACGGACAACAAAGTGATCCCATAAAGATCCTATAAGGATCACTTTGTTGTCGTCGCAACGTAGTGTCTTAACGCTAAGTTCCCTCTGCCTACCCTAATGTATGCGGTACACACCTTGACGCAAATAAAAAGTATACCTTAATATTTATGTGAATATTTGACATCGCTACCGCTTCTCTCTTACGCCTAGCTGTTACACTCACCTGCTACTAACTTTCGATATTCAAACGCAAACGATAATTGGTTTCGATGGCAGTTGTTTGGTAAAATGGCGAACCAATTAAATTTTGTTCAATGAATCTCCCGACAGCCCCCATTTAGGAGCTTCCATTTGAATGGATTTGGTCACATGTAATTTAAATGTAAGACTAGAAGGTTTTAGAACTAAAAGCAGCTCTACGTTTTTTTTCCGTCTAGGAAGTAGTCAGAGAGAACTTTTTTATTTCTTTTTTTTTCTCATTGTATTTATGAAGACACAATAATATCAATACTATCAATAATATCTTTTTGAAAGTATCGAGAATTAGTGATATGTTGCTAAGTTGTCCATTTTTATTGTTTTATATTTAATTTCTGCCTAAACGGACACCGATAAGTGGGTTAACTTAAGCTTGCAAAATTAAATGGCAAAATAAATAAAAGCTTGTAAAAAATGGTATATTTATATTTTAAAAGATAGGTAAATTATAAAGATACGTAGAACATAATTATTGTCTTATATAAAATATATTTCCCATTCATAGGAATTAATTTGCGGAATACAGTAAAAAATGAAAAAAAATAAACCCGAACAAGATATTGGTTATAGCGGCTGATTTCAAAATGAGAAATCAGTTTCTCTCGTAAATATAAATATTATCTTCTATTGAACATACTCGTATATGTACCTAAAATAAATAATAATAGGGTATATTTTATTTAGGGTAATACCATAATATTTTTTAAAAAATAATGAAAGTAGGCCCAAAGGCGTGTAAAAATTTTCAAGCATTAAAGGTGTATTGTTCAGTCAGCTCCGATAGAGATACAATAACTCAACGCCACTCGCTAAGCCTCTTAGCGCATTGACTGCGATTAGAAAGTGCAACGGTACTGAAACCCTGATTTAATATTATTTTATCTTTGGCTTTATTAGTGCGGAGTTAAGGTTCATCACTTAATACGCCACGGGGAGATTACATTCTTCACGCACTACCCAATTTTCGAGATATTGCGTGTTAGCTGACATAACTAAACGTTGCTTTTTATCTTATTACCAGAACGAGAAAAAAAAATAATAAAAAATCTTTAGATACATCTATGAAATAACAAAAACATGGTTCAAGTACTAGAGTTCTCTTATAATAATCATAATATCTATTTCAATCCTGTATACGTTGCAGTTTATTATATCCGCTGAACTGGCGTGAACAGGTTAGGGCGATAATGGACACGGCATTTCGTATGTCCGCACAAACACATTCAATCAAGTCGACAATAGCGTGTATAATCTTTAACGTAGAAGGTTATAAGAATTGAATTTAATGCTGGTGATTATAAGAATAGAATTCTCAATAAACTAGTTGAGACAGCTGAATAGAGACTTCGAATAATGAAGCTGAATAATGAGCTAAAGATCTTTGTTACCTGAAGCCTAAACACTATCACCCAAACAGTTCATTCAGTACTCCCTCTCTTCCAACTACTGAAAGTGGCATAGGATACCCAGAGAAAAACAAGAGCCAAGATACAGAGAAAATACTCATATACAAAAAACTGATATACAAAAAACTCACAAACAATAATTTTCGTTCTTTTTTTTTCAGTTTCACGTTGTGTTCCGCATATTAACAGGGTAGGCAGAGTCAGCCCAGTGTTAAAACATTCCGCTCCCTGATCCCTGATTTCTGGAGGCATTGCTTATTAAGACACGGAATTCAACGCCGCATTTTGCCTGGACACCAGAACAAAGAAATGAAAATTTTAAATATTTCACTTCTTCAATTGGGAACCCACAGCCACCACGATTGACCTTATTTTTCACCTCTCTGACCTACTTTATTTTCTTAAAGAAAATAAATTGTAAAAATTTAAGACTTTCAAAATCATAATTCCTAATGAAGTTACAGTAGGGGTCGTTCGTCGTTAACTGCATGAAATTGCCAGCAAAGGGTTCCGTTCTGTTCCTTTCTAATTGAGCCGCCGTGTGCTTCCTGTCTTCCATTAGCACTCCCTACTATAGGCTAGTGGAGTCGATTTAATTCTAATGTAATATATACATTGCTGATTTTTCTAATTATCTATTAACTTAATATTTTTCCTAGATATCCCGTATACGGAGTGTGTTAACACCTCCTTAAGTTCCCAGATTTTATCTGCCTATGTTTCTATGTGGATACAGCGTGAACGAATGCGAATGTGAGCAATGAAACTTTGATTACATTAAATAATAAAAGATAATCTCGATATAACAGATAGGAATGTATATGAGAAATTAGTGGACCACAAACTTTAAAAAATTAACAAACGTGCTTAAAAACCTCAATCATAATATTATCATCATATTATCAAATTCCTACAAAATCCTTATCTTTTTAAGCCAGCTAGAAAAGTCCACCCGCAATGTACACTCGTGCTGTAATTTTGTTTAGACAATTTAATTTTTAAGTCCACCATTCACAAGGCGATCACGTTTAGACGTTAAAAGTCTAGACAGTCGTTTCAATTTCTTGCATTATAGTCCAATTTCTATAAGCGATAGTTATGTGGACTATAATTTTGAAACGTAAGCCTTGTTATTTATTTGGACGTTTTACGATCCAGATACTAAAATGTGAAATCTTCTTTAAAGTTGTTTTGATCTTTGCTTAAATTTATAGTGGTAGTAAATGGTAGCAATTTGAACTATTATTAAAGCAATTTAAAGTATTATTGTTCGACGCCATTGTGGTAAATGGGTTTCAAGATACCGTTCTCTTTTACTTTCAGTGTGAAATTCTTTGAAATTTACCAAAAAAAATGGACTTGGTACTCTCTGCCCAATTTGAAAATTAATTTATTTCTTACGTTTTACCCATTTCACAATTAAAAAATGTTTTTTTCTTATTCTTAGAACATTGCTCTCATTACTCATTAGAATTTTGAGACGAAATGTAACGAAAGAGTGGTAAGTTTGCCTACCCTTTTTCCCCCTCCCCCTTTATTCTTGCAAAACAAGAATAATTTTATGTATGTACATAAGAACATACAGGAAGATACGTTAAGAGGTAAATCGAATGCTAAAGTAAATCGACCGGAAATTGCGTAAGACTTTGAACGCGGAAAAAACATATGAATGAGTTTAAGGGTCTTCTAAAAGCTATAACATTACGTCACAAAGTAACGAATTCAATGCTGAAATGGGAAAAGTAAATTTGCGTCAATCAACATAATTTGTATCGCTTAAGATAGACTGAATGTTGATTGTGGTTCTAATATTATAGACTTGAAAGAGATTATTTGGTCGAACTAACATTCGATTCCCACTTGAGAAAATTAATTCTTTAATTCCCTTGCTATGGTAAAAAGAAAAAGCGCGGATTTGAATCCTGCCGCTTTCTTTCTTATAGCTAACTCATTAGTGACTTAAGTACTTTCAAATTACAGCGTTCTACGCCGTGTAGTTCCGGGTTAACGTAAACTGTCGACCACTCAGTAAATGAAAAGTTTTGTATATTTAAGAGCTCTAGAAAATTTCAAGTAAAAGTTAATTAATATATTTGTTTCTTTTATGCTTTATTATAGCTTTATATATGTATCAGCTGGCAGACCAAATTGAATTTATTACTAGACCGAACAAAATTCTTAATATCTAGTAATATATCCCCTTTATTATTAGTTTCTTAATAGTAAATGTATTGATATATCACACAAAAGTAAAATAGTAATTTTGTTGGATATTAAAATACTTATATTGACATTATAAGGCAAGGTGTTACTCAAATATTTTTTTTAATATTTGTTTGTTTACTTTAGAAGTTTATATAGCTACAGTTATATTTACGGGTTCAGTCGGCAATAGGGGGAATTAAATAAAATGAAGAATGGAGTGTCACTAGGTTTTATTATGTGTTATGTTGGTAGATAAGAAAAGCAAAAGATGTATAGGATTACCAGGAGAGCCACACGTTGGATCTCGTATATGGCGATGTAGGCAGAGGTAACCTGGGAACCTATTGTTAAGACACTTCGTTCCCTTTAAGACACTTCCGATCCCCACTTGCGCAGAAGGAGACATTGCATGTTGAGTTGTGAAAATGAAAATTTTAATTTAATTATTTTTGTTTTTTTTTGTATAAATGGTAAAGTCAATATAATACGACGGATATTGCAATTTTCATATAAATTTTCACATATGCGCCAGATAAAAAAGATAAAAGCGTTAATCATTTTTCAAAACCACAATAGCGGTTAACTCTTCACAATACTGTAATTATGAAATTTCAATTAAACCTCTTATCTCTCAATAACAGCGTTTATAATCGATTATAGGCGACGTTTCTTTGTTACTGTTTTAGAGCATAATTGTTTTTTTGTACATTTGATGTTTGGAATGTTTTTATATTTAATTTTATTTTTTTAAATAGCCTTAAAATTATTTTAGAAACAAGTAAAAATAATAATGCATGCGAAACTTACAACATTTTTGAACATGTGCTTTGAAGTATAAATATATTATCATACATATCTTATTCGAAAATCACATACTCACAGGTCAAAAGAGAACCTCCCTTTTTGTGAAGTCGATTAAAAAAAAGAAATAATTACGAATTTTATATTATTAAAGGACGAATTAATGACGCCGGCACGGCGCAGGTTCGCTTTCTACTCGGACGAATAAAATATGTTCATAACATCGCATTGGAAAAAATCCAAAAACGGAGCGTGGGGAACGAAGTGTCTTAACACTAGATTCCCTCTGACCACTTCCAAATAAGGGATACAGCGTGAAGCTTAAAAATATATTAGGTACTATAATAATCTACAAATACATACATGCGTGATCATGAAATGTGGCATTGAAAAAAGAAGATAAAAAGCCGAATTAGAAGATACCCTAGCTGTAATTACAGCTGATTTATTTAATTACAGCTGTAATACCGTCTGAAAGGCAATGAGATTACAAGGTCCATATTAAAAGGTTGCCCCTAATCCTTTGACTTCAGATTTACGAACGTTTACCAAAAAGTATATCGTTAATTATTAAACAAATTCCTATTTCTTACATAAATTTTTAGCAAAGTTTAATTTCTTGTTAAAGTAACTAATTGTAAGTTTTTAATGTTGAATGGACTTCGGTGAATTTTCCGCAATCGTTAAGTTAAAGCTGGTCTTTTGAAGCGACTGTTGGGTCAAACAAAGGTCGGGCATTCGATTTTATCTTGAGAAAACGTTTTGAATGAAAGTTTCAAGGAAGTAAATGCTGAAAATAAATTTAATAATATTTTATAGTTCCATGCTGTATTCGGTATATAGCAGCGAAGGCAAAAGAAATCTAATATTTTCTCAACTCCCTACTTTTCGAATAATATCTTTGTGCGAGATACCGCGAAAAGCATAAAAAATTGTAAATGTAACTATTTTTTTTTCTTTTCTGGTCATTAACACATTAACATACAAAGTAAGTAAATACACAAGGAGAACCGTAAAGTCAAGACGCCACAAGTTCTGAGGTAACAAACATTTTAAAAAAATACAGTCGAATTGATAACCTCCTCCTTTAACAGAAGTCGGTTAAAATAATTTCAATACATTCACATACATACAATAATGAAGTAAAACATAATATTTTTAAACATATTGCCTTCACTTTTGATCTCAAAGTTATTAACAGTTAAAAATAAACATAAAGCTCCAAAGAAAACCCCGAATCGTTTTTCTCCAGACGCACGAGCACACCCGCACTCGTATTTACTTGTGAGAATTTAATAAACGCTCTCCTCAGAGCCAAATATTTGTTAAATATGTGTTCTTACGTCGTGTGTTTTATTGAATGCCTACATACGTTTAAGATGTTATAAAATGTTTTTTTTTCTTGTATATGTATCTGAATATCTATGTATTTAATTTTTAATTTTGTCCTGTATTCTACACATATCGGAGTAGGTAGAGGGCACCTGGGGCTCTAGTGTTAAGATACTCCGTTTCCTTTAACACATTTTTCTCTACTTTGCGCCGAATTTTGGAGTCGTGGCGTGTTGAGTGGCGGAACTCACCAGCGCGCTTTACCTCGTTACCAGAGGGAGGAAAAGGCATTCAATTTTTTAAAATTTAAATTTCGTTGTGTCTATTTTGCATTTAGTATCTATAATTATTATATTTATAGTTTAAAAGATCACTGTATAATATTTAGATAAGATATCTATTATTCAAATATTTCACATTCTAAGTGCCCGAGTTAACCCAACCACAGGTACAGTAGTTCAATTCAAAACAGTTCTGAACAGATATAATATAGCTATATCTTCTTATATTAATAGACTATACAACACAAAAATATTTTTCAATTCGAACCAGCAATTCTTGAGATTAGTGCTCACGACCAAACAAACCAATCAATTTATAATCATTAAAAATAGAAGAGCAGAGAGATTTTTCTTAGAAATTATTAGAGAAAATAGAAATATCCAAATAAAATATACGAAAGTCAAGCTTAGCAAGTACCGACGTTGACACCGGCATTACAGGCATTCATAAGCTATGTCCGGGTGGTCACGACATGTTTAAGCCAAGTATTTGCTCGTCCTGCACGACTCAGGTAAATATTTTTGATATTAGATTATGAAAAATATTTAGAAATATATGTATTTT
>JAEBDU010012606.1:0-44546 GCA_016802625.1 Heliconius numata | reverse complement strand
CACAATGCCCCAGCTCACCCCCAACAACGTTGGTGAATACCTCCCTCTTCTATTTCTAGGTAGGTTAGATTCCTCTTGCATGTCATTCGCCTTCTCAAAGAGCGCTTGCAAATGACATCCTGGAGGTGAACTAAGATGCCCTCTTCCTTTCGATCTCCTCTTCCTTTAGTAATATGTTAAAAGTGCTAGTGCGTCAGACTCTTCCTTTCTTTAGCTTTTGTTACTATTCTCTATAAAATTCCTACTATACTATACTTTTTGTACATAATAAATAATAATTATATGTATGCGTAAACGAATTATATAAAACGAAAACAAAATTGACTGCAGTTTTATTTACCAACAAAACTAATATTGAAAGTGAAACAGTAAACGAATTAGAGTATATATAAAGACTATTGCAGGTCTAAATTATTGCAGACACGAAAGTTTCCAGTAACATAGATAGATAATAAACCCATTTCATAGATAAGAGCATGTCCAATAATTTAAAAAACATTTACTAAAACTCACATTAGGTCACATAGCGTGATACTTCGTTCGTTGTATAACATACTATTAACGGTAGCTAATGCAGTGGATGACAGTGCATAGAAAATAACTTTAAATTTATAGACCAACTCCATAGCCAACAAACTATTTTATATTGTACTAGCGGACGCGCGCAGCTTCGCCTGCTTATTTGCACCCTTAGGAGTGAATTCTAATAAACCATGAAACACGTGTCCAATGAAATATTTTTAACAGTCTAAGTTTCAATTTTTATAAAAATTGGTGCCGATAAAAAATTTTTTCCATACAAACTTTCAACCCCTATTTCACCCCTTTAGGGTTAAAATTTTTCAAAACCCTTCTTAGTGGATGTCCAGATTACAAAAGTAAACATCTGTCCAAATTTTACGTTTCTACGCACAGCGGTTACGGCTGTGCGTGCGTCTTACCTCAGTCAGTGAGGACAAGTCCTTTTATATATGTATATAGATAAATAGATTAGACTAGCCAATAATTTATATTGTAAAGCCCCATTTGCGTGTCAAATTAGGTATTATAATTAAAGCAGTGTTATTATACGGTCTCAGCGACCAGCAATTAGGTACACGGATGAGGTCAGAACGACGAATAACTTTAAAATGTGTAATTTTGCCATCGAAAGTAAATTGAGGTTCCGACAAGGTCGATTTGTCACGTTGGCTATCAACCGATTGAAGCACAAACATTGACAATGTGAAATTAGGTTAGATTATGGGAATTTGTATTATATTCGTTGTTTTTACGATCGTTACAACTGATATACTCGTATACAGATCGAAACTGGCAATACGTACACGCAGACACATCGGCAATATTAGTACTTCAATAACAATGGTGACAAAGTATAAAAGTAAAATTAAAAATACATTAGCGGATAAAATTAAAAAGGTAAAATGTTATTATTACAGTAGTAAGTATGTGCAAACCTTTAAATGTCATATAAATCATAAATCAGCTTCACGCTGTATCCCGCACACAGCAGAGTAGGCAGAGGGAACCTAGTGTTAAGACAATCCTCACTTTCTGCCAAATTCTGGAAACATTCCGTGTTGAGTGGCAGAACTCAACGAAGAAATAGAAATATAAACGTCAATAAATATTTCACTTCCTCGATTGGGGATCGAACCCACAACCGTCGCATTACAGTCACACCCTTGTGCTGCTGCGCCATAATAGCCTCGTGTAAATTAATAATTATTTAAATATTGTATTATTCTTAAGCAACATTACTGGGCTACCCAATCAGCCTCCACGCCATGGTACGACTGGAACACAAACAGACCGACAAGCCGCAATAAGACCGAGGTCAGTCAGTTATTAATCAGAATGCTTTTAAAATTTTATCGATTATTATAAATAAAACAAAATTGCACTGTTTCAATATAAAAGATAAGGATATAATTATATAGATTTTTGGGTCTTTCTTAATATTGGAGCCGAATTTAGTAGTAGCAAAAGGTAAGGTATAAGTATATTTTCATAAAAAAAATAGTTCATATAAATAAAGAATCTCTTATTATTATTATTAATATAATATATATTTAATTAGGACAACCAATCGCGGAACGTAAACTTTTACCAATCGGTCAGACATGACCTAAGAGAATACTTGTTAACCTCCACCTTGCACGGTCTACGCTATATAGGAGAGAAAAAATTGACTTGGTTCGAAAGGTAAGCTGGTAATATAATAATAATTAATAATATATTTTTAATAACGAGGCCCATCTATAAACGAGACAGATTATGGGTTCGATTCCCACTCGAAGAAATGAAATATTTAGTATTTTAATTTCCGCGTTTATATCCAACGTGGGGCAGTCTTAATTGGAACGCGTCTGGTTACAGTACCACTATGGTCCCAGGTTCCCTCTGCCAACCAGTATAACAATCTTCTCAACTTACAATATTATAAAAAGACAGTTTTGTCATATTTTATTAATAAATATATGATTTTGTAGATCTTTCTGGTTAGTAGCGTTTGGCTGCTCGTTGGTCTGTGCAGCATTCTTCATCCTGAACGTATATGCGAAGTGGCGTATGACTCCAATGATAGTGAGCATCAACCCGGAGAACATGCCGCTGGACCAGCTACCTTTTCCCGCAATAACCATCTGCAATGTTAACCAAGCGAAGAAGTCTGTAGCTGAAAGATATAAAAAATACGGGTATAGTATACTTCCTCATAATTCATGTAGGTGCTAATTGACAAACCTTAGTCTTAGAAAATATATATACATACATATAATTATTTTCTCAGTAATGAAATGAATACTGAAAAACCATATCACGTAATTTCCAATATTTCTTATTTATAGTTCCAGTTTAGCTTTACGCTGTTTAGCTTTATGCACACTAGCGGCGTTAGGGTAGGGCGAGCTTGGGCGACCGCCCAGGGGCGCCGGATAAAAAAGGCGCCGTAGACGGCCCGTTTAGGGCGCAAAGATGTCTCCAAAAAAAACAAAGTCATCGTCGTCTTTGATATCTAAAAAAAGAAAAACGAAGTCACCGTCGTCTTTGATATCTAAAAAAAAAACGATGTCATCGTCATTGAAATATTTATCAACTTTGAAAATAGAATTGCAGAAAACATAGACTTTGAATGCCTAATAAAAGAGTTCGCAGATGGAAAGGCTAGAAGAAGTGAAATTTTATTAGTTTTTGTCATTTTTTTTAAATAGATGGTTATTTCGTTGTACTCATTCCCTGTTTTGTATATTATTGAAATGTAGTTAGGGGGCGCCGAAAAAATTTCGCCCAGGGCGCCGGTAGTGCTAAAACCGGCCCTGTTTATGCAACAGGGTAGTCAGAGGAACCTAGTGTTAAGACCCTCCGTTCCCCACTTTGCGAGAGCGATGAAATGGAAATATAAACGTAAATAATTATTTCACTTCCTCGAGTGGGGATCGAACCCACAACCGTCGCGTTACAGTCACACCCTTAGGCCGCTGCGCCACGACGATCTCTAATTTTCTACTTATAAAGAACAGAAATTTAAGAATAAAAACAATAAGAAAAGGAAAAATAATTTAATCATAATCGAACTCACAATTACAGCGCGTAGTTTTCTAACGATTCTCTAAGATACTGCCCATAGTTAACTAATAGAAAAAAAAACATTTTTTTTATTCATCGGAAATAAATATACGTATTTATATATAACATTTAATACGAAAATAAAATTTTCAACAGAAGCTCAATAGATAAGAAAATACTGCAAAGCCTGTGCTCCACTCTGACGGATGCTGACATTTTTGAAGATGAAATGGCTGAAGCAGCAGATTGGGATCACATACGTTCTTTCCTGATTAATGTAACTACTAACATGCAAAAATATTTTTTTTCAGCTTCTCTCTGTATCCTGCATGTAGCAGGGTAGGCAGAGCGAGCCTAGTGTTAATATACTCCACTCTCCACTTTCCACCGAAATATGAGGCATTGGGAGCTGAGTGGCGGAACTCAACGCCGTGCTTTGTTTTAGTTTAACTTAATTTCTTTGAATGGGAATCGAACCCACAACCAAACCCGTTTACTGCGCCAGCACTGCCATCAACTATCTGCTATTATTTTTTATAAGACACTTTTCGACTAAAATTATTTGTTTAATTTTATTAATGTCATACAATAAATACGTACTTCGCAATTTGTTTTTGATGTCAACTGGAAATTTTGGAATAGTTTGTACTGTACCAAATTAATATATTTTAATAGAAAATATGATTAAATTATCTACATATATTAATACTGGATAAGTACCAAAAATTATCACCAATATCAGCTTCACGCTGTATCCCGCACAGAGCAGGGTAGGCAGAGGGAACCTAGTGTTAAGACACTCCGTTCCCCACTTTCTGCAATATTAATATCTGCAATATATTCCAATATTATTTCAGATTTTTTATTTTCTTGAGTATTTAACACAAATTATTATTTCTGCCATTTTTATTATATAGGTAACACAGCCCTGTATTGAAATGTTAGCTTTATGTATTTGGAATTCGGCGAGTATGAACTGTCAGGATTTATTCAATGCTCAACTCACTGACGAGGGTCTCTGCTGCACTTTCAACGTCGTACATCGAGAAAAGATGTTTCGAAATCCGTATGTATTCATTTTTAGTGAATTTATTAAATTATGAAGAATCCTTTTAATATTATATATACTTATGAAAGTTTGGAAACACGCAAAGACTACTGAAAGGATTTAGATTAAACTTTACAGTAACTTATATAGGAATATCAGAGTAACTCATAAGTAACAATTTATGTAAAGATTTTGTATAACTAAATATATGAATATATTTTATAGAATAAAAAAAGCTAGAAGATTTTCAATTGAATTTTAAATAAAAGAAACAAAAGTTTAATTCTACTAAAAATCAAATTTAAATAAATATTATCACGTTAGACTATTATAACACTTGCTCTGAATGTCTCAGATATATTAAATATATTTTAGAAAAGAACTGAATGACATGAACTTTACGTTTCCATTGCCATCGGTCGACTGGACGCCTGAAAGTGGGTACCCTGAAGATGCGCCTCCCGACGGATTCCCTTGGAGGGCTCAAGTTAAGTATTGGTTACTAAATACATGTGAGTTCTGCACAGTTAAAATATCAAGCATGAAAATACATCTATTGTGTTTTACATAATACAAGGGATCATGTTGTAAAAAACATGAAAGTACAAGTGATTTTTTTCTTTTAAAATATAATTATTTTACAATGCAATTTATATTTTTATAACTTACTACATATTATGTTTCAAATATTTTTTTGCGGCCGTCGTGGAGCATCGGCACAAGGGTGTGACTGTAACGCGACGGTTGTGGGTTCGATCCACACTCGAGGAAGTCAAATATTTATTTACCATTTCATTTATTTAATATTTATTTACCATTTCATTTATTTCCATTTCTTCGCTCTGGTGTCGAGGCAAAGCGCGGCGTTGAATTCTGCCACTCAAGAAGCAATGCCTCCAGAATTCGGCTGAAAGTGGTTAACGGAGTGTCTTAACACTAGGTTCCCTCTGCCTACCCTGCTGTGTGCGGGATACAGCGTGAAGCTGATTTTCATTTGATTATTTTGCACAGGAATTGGAACTGATCATGGATTAACACTAATTTTAGATGCTAATCTTGCTGAATACTATTGTGCTTCCACTAAAAGTACTGGATTTAAGGTTAGTTAAGACAAATCATATTATTACGTTACTATCTTACTATATCACACTATTTATTATATAATTATTAATTATGTATACATACACACTGAAATCAACATTTCTTTGAGATACAAATTCGCCATTTTCAATTTTTCTAGATTCTTCTACACAATCCCGCAGAAAAACCTAATATAGCTAAGCTCGGAGAAGTATACGGAACTGGTATAGAAGCTCGTGTGGCGATCCAGCCGAGGATCTTGGACGCTCAGCCCTCCTTAAAATATATAGATGTCAACAAGCGACTCTGTTTTTTCTCGAGTGAAAAGAACTTGGTGTTTTTCAAGTACGAGAACTTTCGATTTCTTTAAATAAATAATACAGTATATTAGAATTTTTAAATGTATATAACAGCTATTTTTATACTGTAGTTATAACATACATTGTTACGTTTCTCGAATTGCTTTTTTGGTATTGGTAGAGCTTTTAAAAGGCATATATTTATTTAAATTATTGACTTATTAAAAAGAAAAATATTTACATTTTAGAACATACACGCTGAGGAACTGTGAAATGGAATGTGAAGCTCGTATCTTGCTCGATATATGTAAATGTGTGCTCTATTTTATGCCAAGTAAGTTATTACAATACAATAATTTCTACTTTTACTATAGACAAGAACTGATTTACACTTTGAAATATAAATAAAAAAAAAATACACTTAAAAATATAAAGAAATTGCTTTAAATAGTATGACTGTATTTTATTACATAAACGTAAAGTAAATAGTCTAAATTGTTTTCTTATACCTACTTACATACATAGGAAAAATACAAAAAAAATACATAAAAATACATTTGTGCAATGCGTGCGATTTTTATTAACATTTTCCTTCTAGAAAATAAAACAACACGAGTGTGTGGGAAAGCGGACGCCAAATGTTACAGCAATATAAACAAATACATACCAAATGGTCAGTCAGTATGTTTTTATACTCGTAACGTGAAAAATTTAGTTTTTAGCTTAAAATTGGCAAACATACACTTTAATACAAACTAATTACATTTTTTTTTATTTCCTTTGTAGGTAACACGAAGTTATTCCTTTTCAGCCCAACCCTCAACTGTATTATAAAATTAGAAAAAAAATTATAATCCATTTAATTATATTTTACTTTTCTGTATAATAAATTATCTATTTCTTTGTGTTATGTAAAATAGGCATGGACAGGAGATGTGAGGAATGTTTGCCTGCTTGCACTGAAATTTCTTACTTTGAACGTCCAAGTGCGGCTCCCTTGAACAAAGCGTTAGTTGAAAATTACATACAAAATATTAACCTTGTTCAAAACAAATCACCTGAATACTTCACGTAAATATATATTTATTTTACTTATATTATAAATAAATAAATAATGCACTTAGTATCCCACTACGTATTTAATTCTTTGCAATGGTAGTGGGTTTATTGTCTACATAAAAAAAATGTCTTTATGATTTTTAAATTTACATATAGGCAAATAAATAAAAAATAAAATAATAATCTTAATAAAAAATAATAATAATAATCTTTGCCTTCTCTGTACCTATGTATATCTTCTATAAGTACCTAATTTTTTTTGATTCACGCTTTATCCCTCTTTGCCTTGTTACCAAAGCGAAAGAATGAAAATGATATTTTTTAGAAAACGTATAAAAAAAAATGTAGCGTAATTTGAACCAGACGCCTCTTAGAAACCGTCCAAGTTTAAAAATTTTCAGCTCTAGAAATGACAAAATCAAATCAGCTTCACGCTGTATCCCGCACACACACAAAGGGAACCACTCAAGGGTTAAAACACTCTGTTCCCCTCTTTCTGCCGAATTCTAGACAAAAATATCAAATAAATAAGATTCCCTATTGCAAATAATAAATAATTCTAAGAAATTATCTTTCGGTAGCAGAAATTATCTTTGGGTAGCAAGTTTCGTATAGTAACTGAATAATATTTATTATTGCAGTGAAAATATGCTCGTCGTACATTTTTATTTTGAAGACAACACGTTTATGAGATTCACTAAGGGAGAAATTTTTGGTCTAACTGAATTTTTATGTAAGTTTTATTCATATTTTTTACATATTATAATTATCTTTTTTCTTGTTATAATTTATTTTATATATAAATTGTGTACGTGCGTTTGTCATGCTACTCCTCCTAAACGAGTGGACTGATTTTGATGAAATTTTGTGTATATATTTCAATGAGTTCCTAAACGGTTTATAATATAATTGGACCCGATAGTGACTGCCTGTGAGTATTCTAATAGACTAGCTAAACTATAAGAAATCGGAAAATAAACTATTGTGAAACTTTATTTCCAGGACATCTGTCAGGCCAACTGGTATTCTATGTTTTTCTTTTGTTTACAGCTAATACTGGTGGGCTTCTGGGTTTGTGCATGGGGTTTAGTGTGATGAGCGCAGTTGAATTAGTTTACTACGTAACACTACGCGCGTTATGTGTCGCTCGACAAAGAAAAACTTTGCAACCGTTTATTAAATAAAAGAAGTAAAATATTTATTGTTTTATTGCATAGAATATCGATATCTTCCTATGGGAGGTGCAACCGTGTTAAACAATAATAAAGTCCCCGCTCATAAGGGAAACTGCGTATTGAAGAAGGAAACAATACTTAATTTGTTCTCTCATGCCTGCTTCCAATTACAAAAAGTACTAAAATGATGTATGCAAATCGACTTATCAACATCTTCAGGCCTGGTACACAGTTTTTCTTAATAAAACCTCCACAATACACCACATATTGTCTCTATAATATTAAATTCACATTAACTTTAGCTACGACTGTTGTCTTGCGGGACCCTGAGGTGGTGCCGGCGGGGCCGGCGGCGCTGGCGCATCGGGAGGTTGTAACGTTCGAGTCCTCCGTCGCGTATAGTGTTGCCATAGGAGAATTGCTTGATCATCCATGAATTTGCATACCTGGAATGAATATTGTAATTGTTTGGTATAAGGTTTTTATATATGTATAAATATGATAACTATTCTATATATGTATAAATATGATCTATTTAAACAGTTTACCAGTGAAAAGATTTCCTTAGAATAAAAAAAAAATTAAATAATCTTTCAAACACTAATTATCTTTTTGTATAGCGTCTCCTTTTGGCAGAAAGTAGTATTTCTAGCTTTCAGCCAAATTTTAACTGCTAGGTTCCCTCTTGTATAATTATGTATATATTATAAACTGTTTTATTTTAACAAACTTACCTGTGCCGAAACACACTCCCTTCTAAAAGCCTCATGTTGTAACAGTTCTAAGAAATGTAAGCACATAGGATATTTTAGGTAGCGGGCATATTCTGGTTCTCTCCAATACTGCAAGTATTTTATATAATTAATAAAAGGCTGTTCCTTCAAATAACCACGCTGAGCCAGAACTGAAACATAATAATTTAAAATTATTATAATATTTAAACATATATAAATCTTTATCTCATTTTTTTTAACTTCACATTATATCACACACATAGTAATGTAAACCGAGGGTACCTAGGAAGGTTCCTAGGTTTGAAGGGAACAGTGTGTTAACAGTTTGAACAGTGTCTTACAGTAGGTACTGTTAAGACACTGTTCCCTTCAAACTGTTTTCATATGCCATTTCAATTCTAGAAGCATTGCATTGCAAGCATAGACTATAATAGAGATAAAGCCCATTGAGTCCAGCCACTAGGAGTGTCTTCACACTTGTGTCTCTCTTGCTACCAGATATGCAGGATACAATTGACGCAAAAAATATGAAAGTATGAGATGTATAATTTTAATGTGATTATATTGCTATATTACAGAAATATAACTTACAATGTATGTAATTTGGATTAGCTAAACACTGAACAAATTCAAGTTCCACCTGGAATCTTATTCTATTCTGCTCCTCAGTTTCCATAACTGAAATACATATTTAGAATTCAATATCTATATTAACTGAGAAACTAAGTACTTAAACTTCAATAAACTATACCAAATTACCTTTGCCGGCCATCATTTTGAAAAACAATATGTAAAAAACCTGACTCTCAAACGACACTAAAACTTATGCTAGTTTTTAATAACACATAATGCATAAAAAACTATTTTCAATTTAATTTACAACATTTATCCATAAAGAATGCAAATCAGCTACTGCTTATATATAGAAGCTGACATTCAAATTCATATCAAGAACCATAAAAAACTAGAACAATATTCTCAATCCATCAGTTAAAAACTACCTACAATTTTATAGTAAAGAATACGGAATATATTATAGTACAATACAAGTACGAACTACGATTCCAAGCAATTGTCAATTTTAATAAACTGTGACACTGTCAAATAATAAAATAACTGACAGATTACTATAAGTACAAAACGGTTACTTATTGTGTTCTGTCAGTTATTTTACACTCGGGAGGAAATAAATAATTAAAATCGTGCCGACTATAATTTACGACATAATTTTCTACTTTTTATAAAATTACTTGTAAGTGATTTAACTGCCCATATTTGGCACTGGAAATATTAGATTATTAATTAAATATATTATTGTGACACAGTCGCTACGTTAACGTAATTACTGAACATCGTGTATAATTATGTATACCGTTACTAATATTATAAATATTAGATTATGTTATTCAACCACCAACAAACTAAATCTATTCAGCCATCACAGTTATTTTTAAGCCACGACTCGTCAACCGTACTGTATGTACAGTTACATTAGTTTCAAATACAGATAAATAATTCCCTTGTCTATGACTAAATTATACACTGCCCATTAGTTTTATTGTCATTACTCTGTGTTCATACATATATATGTATTGTATGAATTTTATATTCTATAATCTATATAAATTATAGAATATAAAATTCTTCAGTTCATATCATAATTTTATTCCTAGTTCATTGTTCATTAGCTATAGCCTCCCCCTCTCCCTCTTATATTATTTGTTCTGTTCTGTAGTGTGGACTGTGGTTGTTATTTCATTTTCATTGTTAATAAAAAGTTTCTACGAGAAAATTCCAAGTTCTGATTTTTCTTTATAATATATTCTTTGTTGTGTCTTAGTTTTTGTAATTCGTGATTTGTGAGTGACTTTGGGACAATTTTTTAAATTAATAGGCGTAATCCTCTAACAATGTCGGGTCATAGTTACTTTCAGGAAGGCAAAGACTTGTTTGATGACGAAGTGGATGACGATACTTTCGTCAACAGTTACAGATCAAGGATACCGCCACCACAACCAAAACCATCACCCTACATTGCTGATTTGGAGAGGCAAAAACAAACAATGTTACAAAAACAAAAAGAAATTGAGCAACGTACTGTGGAATCCTCGATACGAAGTATAGGTTTATTAAGAGATTCAGAACAAATTGGCATTGCAACTGCTGAAGAACTTACCCGTCAACGTGAACAATTACAAAGCACTAGTAGGCGACTAGATGAAATAAATACTAACCTCAATTACAGTCAAAAACATCTAAATGGTATAAAGTCAGTATTTTATGGTTTCAAAAATTACTTATCAGGAAAATCAGATCAAACCCCACCAAAAAGTCAAGCTTCTCCAAGCTCTGGCAGTTCCAAAGCTGGTTCTAGTAGTAGATTAGATGATACTGTAAATACAATGAATTCATCTGGAGCAGATCACTTCTCCAGTCATCCGACAACACGATTAAGAGGTCTGGACCAACAACTTACTACTGAACCTATATCAGATACCCAGCGGATAAATAAAATGCTAGATGCTAATTTAGATGAAATGGTCACACATATTTCAAGACTTAAAGGACTTGGGGTAGCACTTGGTGAAGAAATTGAACAACAGAACCAACTCATTGATGATATTCATGATAAAGTTGATGTTGCAGATATAAAAATTGGCCAGCAAAACAAACAAATGAATAAGCTTTTGGGAAAGTAATATTATATAATGTATATGACCTTATTTTCACAAAAGTTGTAATGTGTACATTTAATATATTTTTATTTTATTTACCGCAATCATAATAAGTTTAACCAGATTTAATAAGGAAGTATAGTAGAACTGTAGCCAATTATTTAAAAAAAATCTTATCAATTAATTAATTGAACATGCTTATCAAATTATTGTAAAATATAATTTGTAAAATTATTTTAAGTTATTAAATGATTACAAATGCACTTTCTACTTATTTTTATACTTTTCGTTATTAGTTATTAAATGTGTATATATATTGAATTAATGGTACATTCCAATCAAGTAGATATTAGATTGGAATGTTGTTTATAATTACATATACATAAATATCTTATAATAAATATTTTCTATGTTGTAAATTATTGTTATTCATTCTAATAATCCTAAGTCACTACACATTTCTTTAACTCTTTGCAAATTCATTATTATTAGGAATTTATATAAAAAAATATTAATGACAAATTATAGACATATTAGTGATACTAAACCCTGATAAACTCGAAAAGTGTGAACAAAAAAATTATACTGTAGTTTCCTCTTAAATCTACAAGAATATCCTTTTTTTTTTCTTTCACTTTTATCTGCAATCAGTTACGTTCAGTACTTTTAGCAGATGTGATGAGGGTGTTCTACAAATGAGAATATTCTACAAATGTTATTATTATATTACTGAGGAGCTTAATGTGCTACAGAACTTATTAATCTTTTTAAAAAATATTGATTTCAATTTTCTCGATTGAAGTTTAGAATAAACTTCAAAAAAACAAAAAATGTATTAGTAAATTTTCTATAAATGATAATATGTAGGGGTTAATACAAAAGTTGAGACAAAAGCATTATCTTTTTATTTAGTAAATTAAGAAGTGTAATTGGACCAGACAGCTTACAATTTCGCATAATAATAGAAGATAAACAAAAATGAAATTTAACAGATATTTGAAAAACTACAATGTAATAGTTTGGAAATCTTTTTTTAATACAAATATCCATACCAATGTTTCTGTCTTTCCTTGCATTTCACCCAATGTCTCAAAAATTGGATGAAAAGACAAAAACACATTAACTTTACACTATTTTCCCATTACATACCCAGCTATTTGTAATATAGTGGATACATGGTAAATCTAAAAAAATTGTTTAAAATTATATATGATACATACTTTTCTTCTATGATTAGAACCAATTGCAAATAGAATATATCCATTAACAGTCAACTATTGTCACATTATCCATATTTTTTTGTAAGTTATGACTTTTCATATGTTTAAGTAACACCCTTCTGTTAGCAAGTTTTTTATTACAAATTTGACAAAAAACCTCTTTATTCATGTGTGATTCCATATGAACCTTTAAGCCAGAAGAAGTAGCAAATCCCTTAAGGCAGACATCACATTTGTGAGGCCTCTCTACTGTATGTGAATGAGCAATGTGCACTACTAAGGAATGTTTAGTGGCAAAACTTCTATCGCAATCTTTATAGACACAATTAAATGGCCTTGGTTTTTCTTGACCTAAATGAAGTAGCTTATGAGCCCTCAAATAGGTAGCCCTTGTGAATGTCTTAGGACATTCTGAACAAGCAAACTCTTTTAAGCCATTATGACTCTTTATATGCATCATCAAGGTAGATTTTGCAGTAAACCTTTTACCGCATGTTATGCAAACAAATAGTTTGCTATTACTTGAGTGTGCTACACGAAAATGTTCCTTTAATGATTGTCTAGATTTATATGTTTTATGACAAAATCCACATTTAAATGGATTTACTTCAAGATGAGACAGCAAATGTTGTCTCAAGCCACTGGCTGTGTGAAAACTTTTCCCACATTTAGGACACAGAAATTGGCGAAATTCAGTATGTTTAGCCATATGATACCTTAAATTATATATTCTAGTGAAAGATTTGGAGCAAATATTACAAGAATATTTTTTGTCTCCTTCCTTTCGATGCAGTCTTTCTGTAGAGGTAATTTCTGTAACAGGTGGCAGAGGTGTAAGTTCTTTATTTTCATGTACATCAGGTCGAAAATCCATAGCTGTATGATTGTACAGAGGAACATCATATTCATGGTCTTGATATACAACATTAATATCAATGGGATCTACATCAGATCTTTGGGTATTACTAGAAGTTGATTGGACTGTAAATATCTGGGATAGAGTTACATTAGCTTTTAGACAACTAAGCTTAAAATTATACGCAAGTAAAGCTGTAGAGACACATGATGCACACATTCCTTGTGGCCAGTTGTCCTCGTCATTATTCTGAAATGATAAAAAAGTATGAATTCTAAAATTATTAGAAAAAACAACGCACTAAAAATAGTAAACATACCTCCAAACAATTCAGAAAAACTAATATATCAATAAGTTTAATTTTGTTCATTTCATGTTCAATTAAATCTTGGATATTCATGAACATAGTAGGATCTCTTGAGTCAAATTCTCCTAAGCAAGTTCGGCATAAGTTCTTCGTTAAAGGTACAATTAAACTAGTGTATTCCATTTTAAAAATCCTTTGTATTCTTCATTGTAATAAAATATCCAAGAGCATAAAATGTCTTAATCAAGGAAATATAAGACTAATCCTTAATCATGAGAATATAACCATTTTTCACCAACAGGCAACAACCAAGTTATATCTCTATGTTTCACCAATTTTATGAAAATTTTAGTATTATCGTTCAAAGCTTAATATTTTTACGTTGTCCCTACGAATAATTAGTCTTTAATTTAATACAAGTACTTTAATTTGATGTAAGTAGTAAGTACGCATTGCAAGATGTAATTGTATTGTATAGAAATATATAGAATCATCCTAAACGCAGAACCACAGAAACAGAATTGAGAATAATGAGAATAGATAAGCACCACCCAAAGTACAAAAACAGATCCACAGAACACATAGATACCTAAAGGGACACACAGGCCCAAATAATGTGTAAATGTAATAATGAGTAAGTGTGTCTGTGCACGGGATATTTAAATTGTATCTAAATATTGTTAAAATAATACCGCCTCTTTTTCGATTTTTTATTTACATATTATTTTATAAATAAATAAATATAACTTAAATATTTATTAATAAATAATTTATAAGTTACGTTAAGGTACCGTATTTTATAAATATTGTCTATTATCAAATAATATCTGAGATAGTAAATTAGTAATTTATATTTTATTTACTATAGGTTCTTTAATTATGGCGTCCGAGCGTACCAATTCAGTACATATCACTTCGCCAATGTCACGTTGTAAACTTACTTACTATAAATTACTAACTTACAGGTCGGCACGCCAAAATAAAAAGAACAGAATAGAACTTAAAGGCAGTAGGTAGTGTAGCAGGACTTCAGTAATTTACTCGATATTTAATCTGTATACCGAGCCAACAGATAACTTAAAATTGTAGTCTGTGGTAACTCGTAAAAAGATTAGAAATTGTTCCTTCCCTCTTTGACGTGTAAATTGCATAGCATTGCGTCGTGGTACGCTTTAATTACTTAATATTGCAATTTAATGTAGTGTTTTTGAACAAATAACTGGGTATGTTAAAATGATGTAAAAAAATATTTGACCTTAATAAAATTAATAAAACTAAAAATGTTAAAGTTATCAGTTAACGAAATGATAACACTCTAACCTTAAATTTAAAGTTTTTTAATTGAAAAATTTATTTCAGATAATTAACATATACAACTATGAGTCGGTTTTTTGCAACTGGTACGGACTCTGAATCCGAAAGTTCATCTGAAGAGGAGCAAGTAGTACGGGCACCAGCGCCTGTCTATACAGTATGTTCATAATGTGTAAAATTATAATTTTAAAAGAATTATACAAATACATAATAAGTTACCTTTGAAAAAAATAATCCGTTTATACTTAGTTCTAATATCACTATTAGTTGTTAACACACTTAAAAAAATTGGTGCTCTCATTAACAAAGTCTATGTAAAACAATATGAAGAAACTTGATGCAATATTCATTGTTATCATTGCAATATTTCTTTTTATGTGCTTATAATTAAATAATATAATGGCTTTGTTTTTTCACTATACTAAAAGTGATCTTTATAATTATCTTGTGCCATAAACATAAAGCATATTAATATTATTATTTAATGCTTATAAGATATGTTGTTTTGTCCAATCTTTATAGCTTAAAATAATTTATACTTATTTTAGTCTATAGTTATTACAATCTGGTCTTATACAATGCATTTATATTTAAAAAAAATTCTACAATTTCATAAATTCATAAAAATCTCATAAATGCATCTTCTATGCCTTTTTATGACTAGAATTTGTACTGACGGATTAATGGAAAGTGGCAGAGATTTTTTGGGTTGTAAAATCTTCATCTTACCATTGTATGAACTAACTCTTTATCTTCTCCTGCAGCAACTAATATCCTGGAAATTTTTATATTAAAATCACATCCATCGCATCCCATCAGTTTAGCTTTTGTGAAGCTCACGGAACTGTTGAACAAATCCACCGCATAGTCGACGATAAGATATACAATGCATAAAAACAGGAAATATTGTTCTGCAGCATTTTTAGATCTATTGCAGTTTCATTTTTATTTTTAATTCTATTTACAGTTTAGTGATGATGAAGAAGAAACTAAACGTGTTGTGCGTTCTATGAAAGAGAAGCGATATGAAGAGTTAGAAGCAATAATACATTCTCTTCGTAACCACCGTAAGATCAAAGATTTCTCATCAGCATTGGCTTCGTTTGAAGAACTCCAGCGAGCGTATACTAGAGCAGCTCCTGTTGTTCAGAAGGAGGAAAATGGAATTGCCCCAAGGTTCTTTATCAGAGCCTTAACTGAATTAGATGATTGGGTATCTGGTGCATGGAATGATCGTGATAGTCGGAAAGCTCTGTCAAAGGGTAATAGTAAAGCACTAACATCTTTAAGGCAAAAATTAAGGAAATATACTAAAGATTTTGATGCTGAAGTTTCCAAATTTAGAGAAAATCCTGATTTGCCTGATGAAGATGATGAACGCAAGGGTAAGGATACTATTCAAATAAAATTTTACAAAGTAATTTAAGAATCATTGATTTAGATTGACTGTAACATGTCTACATATAAAATTGTTGCACACAAATGAATAAAATTCATATTAATTTTGACTAGCATATTCTTAGTTTTCCATTTACACTAATAGCTAAACATATTGTTTTATAAGTATAGTTTTATCGTAGATACCTCGTCCTCCGATGAATCTGACGACGAAGATAAAGTGAAGGAGAAACCTAGAATCGCTCATTCACCTGAACCGCCACGCAGGCCCATACCGCAAGATGACGAATCATCAGATTCTATGGATTGGGGCTCTAGTTCTTCAGACTCAAGTTCCAGCTCTGATGACGAAAACCGTGGTGCTGCAACACTAAGGGAGAAGTTCTTAAAACGTACCACTGAAAGAGATGAAGAAGAAGAAAGAGACAGACGTCGTGTTAGGCGCGACAGACGCGAACGTGGCGGCAAAATTAGTAAGAAAGATCAAGCGGACGATGGTGGCGAATGGGAAACAGTACGTAAAGGAGCTGCCACGTCGGATAAACCTAAGATGTTTGCTAAGGTATTGTTTCTTTTTATTATATTATATTCGTATTCATGAGGGGTGGTCCTTAAATTATGTTTCACATTAAAGGGGGTGCTGGGAATCGAAGGAAAGTGACAAACTATATTTCGTGATGTCATGTTTTAAAAATATAATAGAAGTATAAAAACAGTTCTGGAACTGCTGTTTTTCCAATTTAATAAATTGAATCACCAGCCGCATATGACGGCGGAGGGGTCAAAAAGTAATGTAAAATGTACAATTTAATTTTGTTAATCTCAACTCATTTATACAAAAAAAAAACTATTTTATATGATTGAGTACACAAAAGTATATGCCGAGTTCTGGTGAATTACTACTAATATATACAGGGTGGAAGAGGCAGCGCTCCTTTTACTGAAACTGCATATAGGTTAAAATATTTCAAAGCCAGAATTAAAAAAATTAATCAAGATACCTCAACAGTTTGGATGTAGGATTTTTTTTTTCATTTCACGATTTTTATCCATACCTGTATTTCGTGTCACGCACACTTACGTATGCGACGTTGCCGCTTTGACAGGTAAGTGTGTGCGTATGGTATAGTGGTATGTTATACTTTACAAATATTTTTTATTTTAAAACGATAATTTTATTATTTATTTTGTTTGAAAAAAAACTTTTTCATTTTTGGGAATTATTTTTTTTCCGAATTATATTAGGCTTTTATAGAGTAGTTAAAACTGCGGTTTCAATTAAAGTGGTGCTGACAATTCCATCCTGTATATAAAACGTATTCTCATCTTATTTTTAGGATAGTGACATTGATGCAGCGTCAGTTGTTAAAAAACTGGGTGAGATAAGTGCTGCGCGTGGCCGCAAGAGAACTGACCGCCGCGCTCAGCTGGAACTGCTTCATGAACTGCGAACTGTCGCCCAGCAACATAATCTGGGGGATGCCTTACAGTTGAAGCTTCGAGCTGCTACCGTCGCTGCCCTCTTCGATTACAACCCCAAGGTGTCCGATGCAATGAAACCAGAATACTGGTCGAGGCTCGTAGAGAATGTGGACCATATGGTAACATTGCTGCTTGCCCACGAAGACATGCTTCTTAGCGAAACTTTTACTGAAGAGCATGAGGAACTTGTAACTGCGCCGTTTAAGGTTCGAGGTTGTCTGCTCACCGCTCTTGAACGCTTGGACGACGAGTTCACCAAACTACTGAAGGAATGCGATCCACATTCCAATGAGTATGTAGAGAGGCTGAAGGATGAAGTACGCGTGTCGGCTTTGATCGACCGTGTGTGCCTGGTTGTTGAACGGGACGGGTCACCCCAGGAAATTTGTCGCGCTTATCTCCGCAAAATTGATCATCTTTACTATAAATTTGACCCGCGCGCAGTCAAGAAAGACCTTCCTGCAGGTGAAGACACAACTATTAAGAAAATGGAACGTCTCTGCAAATATATTTACGCAAATGACGACAGTGATCGTCTGAGAACACGCGCCATACTGTCTCATATATATCACCACGCCTTACATGACAATTGGTTCCAAGCCAGAGATCTGTTGCTGATGTCTCACTTGCAAGAAAACGTTCAGCATTCGGATCCCAGTACTCAGATTCTGTACAACCGTACAATGGCAAATTTGGGACTGTGCGCGTTCCGCCGGGGCAATGTGAAGGAAGCACACGGATGCTTGGCTGAGCTGATGATGACGGGTAAGCCCAAGGAGCTGCTCGCCCAAGGTCTTCTACCACAACGGCAACACGAAAGGTCTAAAGAGCAAGAAAAGATTGAAAAGCAACGTCAAATGCCATTCCATATGCATATAAACTTGGAGTTGTTAGAGTGTGTCTACTTGGTTTCTGCCATGTTGATTGAGATCCCATATATGGCCGCCCACGAGTTCGACGCCCGCCGTCGTATGATCAGTAAGACATTTTACCAGAACTTGCGCGCGAGTGAGAGGCAGGCGCTGGTGGGCCCCCCGGAGTCCATGCGCGAGCACGCAGTGGCCGCTGCGAGGGCGATGCGGCGCGGGGACTGGCGCGCATGCCTCAACTTCATTGTGAATGAAAAAATGAATGCCAAGGTAAATAGCTGTAATATTATTATTATTATTGTAACATATGTTTGATATAACTAAAACAGGTTGGTAAAAAACATCCTTCGATCAGTTTTAAGCTTGCTTCAACTTTTACCACAATAAAAACCAGACACTAATTGTCCAAATTAATTGAAGTGGGTTTGATTCCCATTTGGGAAAATGAATTATTATTTATAATATTTCTGCCATTCAACATAGGCAGGGAACGGAGTGTCTTAACGCTAGCTTCCCTCTAACTACCCTACTATGGAATACAGTGTGAAGCTGAAAAAACATGTAACATTTTTTACTTTTCCAGGTTTGGGACCTAATGGTTGGTGCTGATAATGTGCGCGCAATGCTGGGACGTCTTATCAGAGAAGAGTCCCTCCGCACATATCTCTTTACTTACGCCCACGTGTACGCGTCTCTGTCTCTTCGTTCTTTGGCGGACATGTTTGAAATGCCACGACAACGCGTACATTCCCTTGTGTCTAAGATGATTATAAATGAAGAACTGTTGGCTTCTTTGGACGATCCGAGCGAGTGCGCCATCTTACATCGCTCTGAACCTACAAGGATGCAAGCGCTGGCGCTGCAACTTGCAGATAAGGTAACGTTATATTATATTTTACATACTTAATCCATTTTTATGTACTTCTATTAGCTTCACCTGTATTCATAAATAAATTACTGTAAGAAAGTCTTGCACCAATTTTTTGCCCTAAAGTCCCAAAATATGTACATTTTTCTGAACCTGATGACACTGTAATATTTTAATAGCATGAATTTGGATATCATGAACCAGGATAACTCTGTAATAATTTTTTGATTATATAATAAATTTTCATCCGTAGGTGGGTAATTTGGTGGATTCGAACGAGCGTATATTCGAGAAGCAGGGCTCGTTCTTCCAGCGGGGCGGAGCGCCGCGGGGGGAAGGGCGGCAGCGCGGCGACCGACCGCGCGAGGGCTGGGGCCGTCGCCAGCGCAACCGGCGCCGCGACGACGAGAGGCACGAGGACTAAGAGGACTGAAGCACCCCACGCCTTGCATCACCAACGGCCAATGGACTGTACGTGGGAAAACTCAAATTCAGCCAATTTATCCAAAATCAAGAAAACGATACTTGAGTGAAACAGGTTGCTGTAATATAGAAAAGAAGAAGAAAATTCAACACACATTTGAAGGTTTTTGTAATGAAACAAATAAAAATAATATCTTTATGAACGCATCAACAGATAATAATACGAATTCTTTTCCCATTACATTATATACAGTTCTTACTGACAATTTATATGAGAATTCAATATACAATTTATTTATATTATATGTAAAACAACTGTCGGCCGTATATGATTGTAAGGGTGCTCTTTCTCTTACTAATAAATACTTTTACACTGGTTAGAAGCGCTCTTCCGATCTATAGGTAAAAATGGCGCTGTTAACATTTTTCGTAAATTATTCCCGATGAAATAACATTCGAAACCCATTTGTAATAAGGAAATATGATAAATGTTTCTCTGCGTTTGATTATTTGTAGAGCGGAAGAGCGCTTACAATAAATTCATTATTTAGTCACACAACTTTTTATCAAATATTATACATTTGTGTAATCAAAAGTACATTGCGAATTTTGTTTTATTTTTTGAACCATTCCTAAGGTTAATTGCCTAATAGCCCAAGATCCTGAGAGACCTAAGTCATTTTAGCAAAGTTGAACTTTTTTTGATATTTTATTTTTCTGATAAGACAACGTGGCATTGAGATTTGAGTTTCACCACTAAAGCAAGAGGATAACGTAAACATCAATATAAATTTGTAATTATTTAACAACATTTGATGAAGATAAAATATACCCTTTTTTATATAATTTATGCAATGCTAAAATTAATTTCATTAAAATATATAGGTATATATCTAATTATCTGTTGTAGGTTTAGTATCTAATTATTATAAAATCAAAATATTCCCTTTTTATTAAAGCTTCTCAAGTGCTAATTATATACGATAAATAAAAAGTTGTAATTGTCGAAACAAAATGTTTTCTTTACTTAAAACAAAAATTTAATATTATGATATAAATCTGCGTTTATCGGAACGCTTGAAGATGGCGCCTATCAAATTTGCGGCGGGGACAGAGGTGAACATATCTCTGACATTTTACTGAGTCATATTTTTGGTATTTCGAATTATGTTATTTGTGTGGATATCTATTTAAAATTGTGAATATATAAGATTTTAATAAATCTAAAACAAAAACCTTGCATTTTTTTTTATTAAATACATAATGGCGGCGACACGAAGACTTCAAAAGGTATGGTGATGAAATGTTCTTAAATAAGTATATCAATACGATTGCTTTAGTAGAAGATAATTAAATTATACAAAAAACAAGTCATAAGACAATTTTTTTATTACTTTACCGATTACTATTTTACTGTAACATCAGTATTTCAGAACACTAGATAATGGCATGATACGTTTTATTTTCAGGAACTAAACGATATAAGACAATCTGGTCTAAAGTCTTTTAGAGACATCCAAGTTGACGAGTCCAATATCTTGACCTGGCAAGGCTTAATCGTCCCGGTTAGTATGAAAATTGATTGTTCTTATTGTGAATTTTTGTATTATATTGCAAGTTTATAGAGCTCATATTCACTTATTATTTTAGGACAATCCTCCATACAATAAAGGTGCTTTCCGCATTGAGATTAACTTTCCTGCAGAGTACCCATTTAAACCTCCTAAAATAAGTTTCAAAACAAAAATTTACCATCCAAATATCGATGAGAAGGGACAAGTTTGCCTTCCTATTATTAGTGCTGAGAATTGGAAGCCTGCTACGAAGACTGATCAAGGTACACATAATATTCCACTATAATTTAGAAATAGTGCAAGGATTTTTTTTCTTTTCCTGATGTATCCTACATATAGCTGGGGAGGTAGAGGAAACCTAGTATTAAGACACTCCATTTACCATGCATGCATGTCCAGGCAATACATGTTGAATAGCAGGAGTTAGAACCATGCTGTATCAAAGAAGCAAAAATTATTTATCCCACCGAGTAGGAATTATACTTACAACCATCACATTTACAGTCAGATGCTGGTCTCATTGTATAAATTCATTGTTTATATAAATATTTTTTAATTACAGTGATACAAGCTCTAGTTGCTCTTGTTAATGATCCTGAACCAGAACATCCGTTGAGGGCTGAACTTGCCGAAGAATTTTTGAAAGATAGGAAAAAGTTTACTAAAAATGCAGAAGATTTTACTAAAAAGTATAGTGAAAAACGGCCTACAGATTAATACATTAGAATTAACAGCAACTTTCAATGACTAACTCATTAGTATTACTGCTGTATTTGAAGCTATTAAACATGAATTAACTTAATTTAAACATAATTTGTCAGAAATGACATAATATGCTGTATAAACATTTCATTGTTTTGCATTTATTATAGCCTCCATACTTGTCGCTGCAACATACAGCATGTAATACAAGTAAAAAATTTGTTATGTCAATATTGCTGTCGATTCTAAGAATGCTATGGAATATGGATAAATTGTTCTTATAAAAAATCCACAAGCTTGCAAAATTAAAGCACCAATACTGTGAACAAAGGGTTTTAGTTTAAATAAATTATCTAATGATAAGAAGTTTAATAGATTTATTAAGCTGTTCTACTTTTCTTTCATACTGTCCAGAGAGTATTAGGTTCTTATTTTTTTTACTTAATTATATTTATTGATTACATGTATGTATAATGAATAAATAATATTATTTTTAACTACATCTATGTTTTTAAGAACAAATTAATGATTTTAAAAATGTGACACCTACCTACCCGCTTACATTATTATTTTTTAATCAGTGTCTAAATATATTTAATGTGTAATGCAATTACAATAATCATTTGCCTAACATATAAAATAAAAAGATGCAATATCAATTCATTTTATTATGAAATATTTTTGAATTTATGTTTATAAAGTTTTAATATATTTTTTCAATTATTTAAATTGTTTCAACAAAAACAGTTTCAAAGATCAGTTTTTAAAAGAGTAGGTACATGTCAAGAATTTGTGACATGTGAAACAACTAAACATGTTGCTGTTATTTATTGAAGTATTGTTAAAGGTAGGTATATTTCCCATAGATTTATGTATTTTTTTTCCTGCAAACGACTTAAATTTATGATAATTTGCTATGTTCTATAAGAAAATGTAACATACATGTTATATATTTTATCATTTTATATTTTATTATCAGTTTTAGATTACAAACAATTTTTGTGAACATAAAAACATAAGATAAATGAAACATAAAATGTTTAATCAATAAATTCGTAAGGATCCTTGAAATTGCTATTTTGTTCAACATTCAAACATAATTTATTTTTTATCAATGAATGAATTTTTGTGTCATCAATTTCTATTCTTCGTTTTTTGCTCGATGGTCCTGCATGTTCTTCTATTTCCGTTGGTGCTAAAAATTTCCTTAAGTTACCTGAAATATGTTTATTAACATCACATAAATTATTATTATTATTATTGTAGAGGCCGCTGTGGCGCAGTGCCACAATTGGCTGTTAAAGCGATGATTGTTGGTTCTATTCCCACTCCGGGAAATGTTATCAAATTCAAAATTCATTCAACGAACGCATTCACGGCGTTAAGTGCTGTTATTCAATACGAAAGTGCTATACAGAGTATTTTAACACTAGATGCCTTCCTTGTTATTTGTGTAATACAGTGTGAAGCTAAAAAAAATATACATTTACCTCTCACTATATTTAAGCAGTTCTCTATATATTGCCTACTATTCAAGTCTTTAGCTAATAAAGGATGCACCATTAAAGTATAATCTGGTCCATACTTAGGCCAAGCATTGTGCTCAGGAATATTATTATCTAATTCAATACCAACGGCTAAAGCTGTGAGTGATGTCCAAAGCTTAGCTGTGTTTGGATAATTGTATCCTCCTAAAATGTTATTTTAATTAAAATTAATGATAATTAAAAGGACAGTCATGGCGCAGGGGCTGAAGTGTTATGACTGTAAACACGACTAATTGTGGGTTTGATTTCCTCTTGTGGGAATGACATTTTTACTTTAATTTCCCCGCTCTCTTGTCGAGACAAAGCGCGGCGTTGAGTCAACTCAACACGCAATGCCTTCAGAATTTGCACGAAAAGTGGAGAACAAGTGACTTAACACTAGGTTCCCTCTGTCTATCTGCTGCGTGTAGGATACAGCGTGAAGCATTCCCTTAAGTGGGAATCGAACTCATAAGCGTCGTGTTTACAATCTCATGCTTGTGCCCCTGTGCCTCAGTCTGAAGAAAAAATTAGTATATTTTTACATATATGTAATTTTACTACAATCCTAATTTGATTTTGGGTTAAATTATAAATGATTCATCTTAAATATTACCTCCACCTAAAAGAAGAGTAGGCTTTATTTTATTTAGTATACTGATAATACAAGCCCTATATCCATCTATTGTTAAACCGCCACCACCGTGTGGGTCTCTTGCTAGTGCATCTGCTCCACACTGCACAACTATAGCATCAGGCATGAAGTAGGAATAAACCATTGTGAAAACACTAAAAAAAATATTTAAAGAAAGTTAAATTTTAATTAACAAAAATAACTTTTAAGTTTAAGAGGTCATCTGCTGCTATGGCACAGTTCTGTTCTGTTCTGTTCAGTTCTGGTTTGAATGGGTTATTTAATATTTTTATTTCCTCACTCTGGTAACAAGAGAATGCAGCGTTAAATTATTTCACTATCAAACACCACATAATGCATATAGCATGGTAGACAGAGGGAACCTGGTGTTAAGACAATCTGTTCCCTACTTTCCGCTGAATTTTCGATACATTGTATATTGAGTGGCACAACTAAGCCCATGATTTATCTTCTTACCAAAGTAATAAAATAAATATATATTTTTTTCTGAATAGAAATCGACCATGATACTATCGCGCTTACATTCCGTCGAACGCTGTGCCGCGCGACGACGGCCTCAAATAAACTTTTTAAACTAATACTAAAACTCACTTTTCGAAGGTATATTTGTAAGTCTTATCAGAGTAACTGGCATGTAGTGGTATATTGCAAGCAAAGCCTCTTCCGTTTAATGTACCTATATCTTCTAAACTTCCAGTGCCAGGATAAAAACCTGACTCAAACTTATGGAATGAAAGGGTAAAAACGGATTTGCTCAAGTTGTACGCATCCTGGACTCCATTACCTAAGTTTTTATGTAATTATGAAAAACAAACGAAAAATTTAAAAAATATTAAGCAGTCAATAAAAGTGAATAATATTTACCGTGATGTACATCCAAATCTATATAAAGTACTTTTGGGAATTTTAATCTTAATTTTTCTATTGCAATAACAATATCATTTACATAACAAAATCCTTCTGCTCCAAATCTAAAATATGTATAAAAATTGTGACCTAATCAAGAATTAAAAATGGAAGAAACTTGGTTAACAAAGCTAAAGCCTGGTTTCCACAGCAAGCAGAGCAAGCCCTTTAAGGGTTATGTTGAACTCACAAAAGTAAAATGCATACTTATATTTCTATCAATAAATAGAGTCAGTAAAATAGAAATGAACTTGCTCAGCTCAAGGGACCAGAGCAAAGTAACAAAATACACTTTATTGGTGGATATGTAAACTTATTTTATATTAAACCTCTTTTTGGTTGAAACAGGGCTTGATAAGTGTTGTTCTTAAGTATTGGAATAAAGAAATGTCAAGACAATTAGAACATATGGAGAAAAAGGTTACAACATGAACCAGTCTTTATATAAGTATTGATTTAGAGGGTATTGTGGTGCAGGACACTGATTGTAAGTGCAATGGTTGTATGGCCAATCTTTACTCAGTGGAAATGACTCTATTTAAATTATTTTTCTATTGATATTCTGGAGAGACACAGACTTGCAACATTTCACATTCAGTAGGTAATTGAAGAATGAAGTGCCTTGTGAAGTGGCATAACTCAATACCTTGCTTAATCTTAATAGCACAGTAAAGAAATTAAAATATTTAATTTCCCAAGTGAGAATTGAACCCCCAACTTGTTGCAGTATCAGTCTTATGCCCCTGCGCCATGACTGGCTTATTATTAAGTCAGCTTCACCAAAATCTCGCACATAGCACTGGAGACAGAGAGAACCTAGTGTTGAGCCACTCCATTCCTCACACAGATTATTCTGCCTGAATTTATTAGCAGAAAATATAAACAAAAGATTGCCTCAATATTTTTTTAACCTATTTGCATGATGCCATCCTCCACACCAATTAATAACAACATCAGCAACATCCAACAATATGCTTTTAGCTGCAGTTAAAGAACTACCAGCTACAGATGAAACAACATTGTACAAATCTGATATTGGAGGACAGTCATATCCTAAAAATATAAAAATTATATTATAATATAATTTATACTTTTAAATTATGATTTATGCAGAATTTACTTACCAATACCATATTCTTCATCTTCAGCATTAGGCATGAAGTCTTCACTTACATGATTAAAAGTTTTAAGGTGATCTAAATAAATATCTGAATGAAATGTTTTTAGATCTGAATATGTGGCTGAGCAAGATCGTATCACCTTCAAATGATTTAGGAGTCCATATGATGATATCAGTTCATGTACCATTGATGCCTGAAAATATATATGTAATATACTGCTTTACGATATAAATTGCGAAGTAATATGAAATCTAATTAAAATAACATAAATAAAGTACTGATACGCTTACTCTATCTTTAACAGCTGGTAAACAATCACAATATTCTATTAGATTTTGCTCCCATATATACGCTACTCTTCTTTTATTCATTGTTTATCTACTTCAAAAACAATTTTTTAATTTATAAAGCACATTACAAATAATAACTATTATTGTTGTAGTATTAATTGAACTTTTAAGTTTGACATCGCTGGCGGGAAACTACACATTCTATAACAATAACAACATATACTCAATAGAGTCATAAATATCTCTATGATACTAAATTTGAATTACAAGATACTGGTAAACTAGGGTGAATAGAAACCGGAGGTTGAATAGAAACTAAACCAGGCAAGTTTTTTATACCATTATATCCATTGAAATTAATGAATAAATCATTATTTTTACTCCTTTTTATTTTAAAAATAATATTGAGGCCAGTCGTGGCGCAAGGGCACTGTAAACGGCACTGCTTGTGGGTTCGATCTCCATTCGAGGAATTGAATTGAAGGTCTCCACGTTCAAGTTAGAGAGTATGCATAATAAAAGAACCTAACCTACCCGTCATTTTTCTTCATGCTTAGTATCTTTTGAAAGCCTGTTTATTGAAATAATCTTAACGTAAACCTATGCATATTATATTATCTTTATTACCATAGAGAAAGTTCTATACCAAAAATATTCAAGCGTCCATTTTCTTAATAGAAGTATCAATTTTGACATTTTAGAAAGCAATGTTAAACCGATTTTTACTGAATTTAATGTGTGAATAATTTATAAATGATGCCTAAAAGGGCTTAAATAGTTAAAAATTGGTTTATTTGCAAAGGTTTTTCCTTTTTCGCAAAATAAGGTACAACTAATTTTGTGCTCATCTACTATGACAAGGTCTATTACAAAACATTTGTAATTCAAATCTAAGAGGTCTATCAAATTTTGTTAGCATAATAATAAGTAAAGAGGATAATCTTCGATGGTGGTCTTAGGTGTTATTTCGGCGATTACAAAGTTCAACTGGAAATGGTTCGAGGTTAGTGTAATTTATTTACATAAATAAACATTGCATACTGCCGTGATTTGTAAAAAAAATATTTCTTTGTTCACTACTGATTTATATTCAATTATATTTAATATGAAATGAATTTTAAAATATGTCTTTAGATCTGAATTAATTTTCCATTTAACGTCAAACAATAAAAAAAATAATAACTACGAAATTGTTGTCAATTTTACTGAGCCAAAATCATATTAGTATTGTTTTTAATAATCTAATAATAATTTTAATTCTAAAATATAATTTTATTTACATCATATTTTTTTTTATAAATGATTGATTTAAAGTGAGAATGTTCTTTTTGGTTAACAGAAAGCATTCTCATGCCTTAAATTTAAAGTTATTTCAATTTAAAATATTGTTTTATTTCCAGTAAACAATTTAATTTCCACCCAAGAGGGTGTAAAAACACCTCACCGCATTGAACTGTGTGAAGAGGAATTGGTCAAACCTACACGCAATTATAGGAAACGCAGGTAAGTTAGCATATTATACATAGCCACTTAGTACTTTGTCATATTTTATTATCTTGTCTCTTAATGTTACAACTGGAAAAAAAAATGTAAATTACATCAGTTTGGCACTCATAGAACTTTGTTTAATATGTATCTTTGTAATCAATAGCTGACATACTCGTAGTACATCTCTAAGATAAGAAAAAGAAAATAAAACCAATACTAATTATCTAATAACATTAATAAGAATATGAAAGAGAAATGAGAAGATGAAAGAATATGATTCCTTTAATAATTTGTTTTATAGTAAATATATTTTTTACATTACACAGAATCATTGCATCTGCTGCTATAAAGACTGAAAATGAGGAACTCAATTCAGAACCACCAATTAAGAAATCAGAATTAAAATCGAAACCGCTGAAGGCTTCAAATGGTTTTACAAACATGACAAATGGCAATATGACAAAATCAAGGGCCGCTCGTGCGGCAGCCCGTGCAGATAGTCATAGCCATAAAATTACTGAATATTTCAAGGAAGAATTGAAAAGTCCCAAATCTGAATCACAACCTATTGCACAAATAGAAAAAAGTGTAAAAGTTGAAACTAAATCCAATGGTACCAATCAAAAGTTGACTGAGCATTTCCCCGTAAGGAAAAGTGTGAGGAAGACTTCCAAGTGTGTTATGGCTGAGAAGATGAGGGACTTAGAAAGGGCTATAAGAGAACAAAAGGAAGATGGTCTTCAGGTATTTACTTCTTATTTGTTTTCACTAAAAGAGTATTTTCACATAACAAAATAGCTTTTCCCACATAGTATTAGTCAGTAGGATCCAAGTGTGCCGAACCTACTTCCTGCCTAATGTTAAAGACATGACAAGTTTTTGTGCCATTGTTATTAAAGTCGTATGCTGTCCTGCTATGCCATGGGGTTCTGCAAATATACAGTAATTACAGTTAATTTGTTACTATAAAAGTATGACTATTAAAATTTTGACATTAAATTAAGTCTTAAATATTTTCTGCATGAACCATTATAATGTAACCTCTAAAAGTTACCTTATAGAGGTTACATTTATATTGAAAATTTAGTTTTTAATTATTTATCTGGTCTTTAAATGTGTATCAAATAAATATAATATTTTTAAAATTGATGGCCAAAAAAAATTAAATAGATTGTTTTAAAATAATTATATATTTTTATATGCACCATGATTTCTACCGGAATGACTTTGTTGAGAAATTCCTAGATGATACAAATAATAAGATAAAATCATGTAATACTGTAAGATAACTTCCTTTTTATAGATAATTTTTCAAGTGCAACTATTTAGATTCAGAACAAGGTAACAATGTAGCCATGTTCGTAGGTTGGTATGTCCCACGCAAGCAAACACGTTTTGGCTATTGTTATATAATTAACACGGAATATTATAATAATATGTAAATTAATTAGAGATTACATTGTTGAGGCCAGTTGTGGCACAGAAGCAAGACAAGGGTGTGACTGTAAACGCAACAGGTTGATTCCCACTCGACAAAAAAAATCATTTCTTGACGCACATCACGGCGTTGAGTTCCGGCACGCAACACGCAATGCCTCCAGAATTCTCCCTCTACCTGCTACATGCGGGATACAGCGTGAAGCTGAAAAAAATATAATATTGTTAAAACCTCCCAATTAACTGCGTTTTATACAGTAGATAAAATGTGACTCTGGTCTATCGAATTATATTTAAATGTACGTAAACAATAATTTTAATTGCATTCAACATTTTTCTAACTCACAATTTTGTGTGGAAAATTTGAATACAATAGCATAGTAACAATTTTTATGATAATTTGTTATGAGTTTTGCATAGAATTAAAATATATGTATGTTAATATAAGTGTAGTATTGTTTACATTACAGACAATAATGTTCTCTTAGTATATTATTTTTTTTGTTTCTTATTATGACCCTTTCCTTCTCACTTTTTCTAATTCTGTTTATTTTCTTCATTATTTTACACCTTTTATATTTCGAAATATATTCGTTATATTTCACGAACACATCACCTTACAAATATTTTTATATTTTCGACTTTAATGTAATATACATGCAATTAATTAACATAACAAATTAATAACATGCAAATTTTATGTGCTTATAAATCCGCTTGAATCACTCAGTCTATTGGAAAATTAATCGAAAGCAACTTTGTTGTATACTTATGTTATCAGCTTCAAGCTGCTTCTCGCATACATATAGCAGGATAGGCAGAGAGAATGTAGTGTTAAGACACTTTCTGCCGAATGCTAGAGCCATTGCGTGTGAATGGACGCCAAGAATGGTGGAACTAAATGCCGCGCTTTGCCAGAGCGAAGAAATGATATTATAAATTTAAATATTTCATTTTTTTGACTGGGGATCAAACCCACAACCAGTCGCGTTTAAAAGTTCCGACACTCAACAAGTAATGCCTACAGAGTGTCTTAACACTAGGTTAATTCTACCTACCCTGCTGTGTGCGGAATACAGTGTGAAGCTGACAATATAAGAAATATATATTTCTGGAAATCCGATTCCTAATATACCATTAAGATGAAATATACCACTAAGATGAAGAAGATGAAAACGGACTAAACTATAATTTCAATGATATCGAACAGGTGGCATACTTCGACGGCAAGGGTCGCGGTGTGATAGCGACCCGAGCATTCGGCCGCGGCCAGTACGTGGTGGAGTACACGGGCGAGCTGGTCGGCGTCGCGGAGGCGAGGGAGCGCGAGCACAAGTACGCTCAGGACCCCAACGCCGGGTGTTATATGTATTACTTTAGACTTCAGGATCAACAGTATTGGTGAGTGGATGATTTTACAATGTTAAGGATATCTATTACAAATGATAAATTCTTCAATTTTATTTATTAATTTTTAAAGAGACACAAACAGTTCAATGAGTTATTAAGTTATAAAACAGAAATAAAGTTATTCAAAAACCACTCATCTAAAGATTATAAATTTATATCGATATTACGTTTATTTTCCACTTTATTAATTTTATGTATGAATATTTATAATAATATTGTTTTAATTTCCCGGATCTTTTATATAAAGTGCGTTATTGGTTTCCTCTTAAACTTTTTTGGAAATTTGACAGAAAGAAAAGATCCTTCTCTTTTGATAGGTTATCTTTGTTTACTAAGTTAAGGTATTAACGGTTATTCTATTCGTGTTAGTATCGACGCCACAGCAGAGTCCGGTCGCCTGGGCCGCCTGGTGAACCACTCGCGGAACGGCAACCTGGTGACGAAGGCGCTGTGGGTCGACGGGCCGCGCCTCGTGCTGCTCGCGGCTCACGACATTTCGCCCGGCACCGAGCTCACCTACGACTACGGGGACCGCTCCAAGGAGAGTCTGCGGCACCACCCCTGGCTCGCGCTATGACCTGGGTGCGTATACTATATATAGCTACAGCTTCCTCGAGTCTCAAGTTGAATGGTCTTAACTATTTACTCCTAGAAATAAACCTAAAATAAACGGAGTAAAAGGGTCCAGATATTTAAGTAAATAAAAAGTACAGCTTTTGTATTGCAACAAAATTTTTGTTATAAATTTTGTAAGAAATCGGAAATTTATATGTTCACATTGTTTATATGTTTTGTAAATTATTCTGAAAGAGATACCACGTAATTGCAATTAGTAATATATACATATCTTCACCCATCACCCAATAATAATATTTCATACAAGTTTCTCTCTTAATTCATATGAAAACCACATTTTCCGTAGGCGTAGGTTGCATCATTATTAATTACTAACATTGCTATTTATATATAAGTAATGACATTTCAACGCGAACCGCTATCATCAATATATAAATAACAAAGATACTTAAAAAATATGTCGATTCCATCGCGCTTTCTGCCTAACGCTGCTCTGCCTCTAAATAATATGTATTTTTTTTTATTTACAGATCTGTATCCAGAAATCTCAGTTGGACTAAATAATGTTATTTATTAATTTATAATATAATATAAATAATTTGTTGTCAGTTTTGTTTGAGAACACCATATTGGTCGTTAGTGACGCAAGCGGCCTAACACTAGTTTTGATGCCGACTTGGAATGCCTTACGCCGCCAAGTATTCAGCCCTCAACAGAAAAACACATTTGAAAACCCTTAGTTATTCTAAACTAAATAATAGTTTATAATTTAAATAAGTTTCGAAATACATTTAATATATAATGAACATGTTACATAGTACTACGAGGGATTTATAATGTTCGTTTTTTCTGCTGTGGGCATAATTTCACCAGTAAATTACGCAGTCGGTATTGTAATGACAATTTTTTATTTAGAAATTGCCAAAAAACGTGAGGAATCGAATGACTACTTGACGTTGGTGAGAAAAGGCATCAGTATTTCCTATCTTAACTACTTACTCACATATTTGTATCGATATATTTAAAAAACTATTATATTCTCGAATTGGGGGCTACTCAGAAATTACGTCACACGTTAAAATGATCCTATTTATTGTTATATTACATTTCAAAATGGGATATATAATTATAAAAATTTGGAATTTGCGCTATTTTACTTGAAAAAATTAAGTAGAGACATCACAAGAATTTCTTACAATTTACAAAATTGTATAGCCCCTTAAGTTAGTAAATAATTATCGATAAATTAAGCAATTACTTCCTTACATTTACTGTAATGTGCTCACCATACATACAGTTCCTCTTAGTAAACTTGCATATTTAGATCAAAATGGTCGCAAAAAGACTTACTGTTTAGAAAGGTACAAATACATTCAAATCGACGTTTAATAGATATATATATATAATATGTAGATGACGAAAAAAGATTTTGATACAAATTTTTTGAGATTCTCATTTAAGTGTTATTTTTGTGAATTGAACTATATTTTCAATAACCCGAGATATTTTTATAGCGTATATATTAATTATATTATGGAAAGAAGACGAAAAATATAACTTTTTGGATTCACTATAGGCTCGATTTAAAATAAATGCAAATGATCAATATTGTAATTGTATTATTTTTATTAGTGTTATGAATTTGATTTATGTAACAATCATGGGCGTATCGAGAAATATTTTCTGGGCATGGGCCTGAACTTTAGTTTTGAAGAGATATATGTGTAAATAATATTTCTTTTTTTGTCGGGGCGATTTTTTTGTTATTAAAATTTCTGGGGTGGGCACGTCTCACCCAGCCCTTCCACTGTCCCTACGCCCATGGTAACAATATCGACTCAAGAAACGGATAAAACACAAACTCGAATAGTTATATTTGTATTTATAAATAATTTAAAACTAAGTAATTTCATTTTGTGAACGCGTCTTTACAAGTGTTGCTCACTGTAAGGAACATTTAAAAAGTTTATTGTAATACATGTTTGCAATTTACGATAGACTAATTTTGTGTCATAGTAAAGAAAATTATAAGAATTTTGATTGAACAAACCCACCGAAATGGGAACGGAGGCGACAACGCGAATGTGGTTTGTTAAAACAAATTATTAATTAAATCAATGTCATTAATTATTTATTACTTTTGTCCGATATCATCCTAGTTAATCAAAATTAATATAAATTAGAAATAAAAAATATATATGTTTAGGGAAGTATCATGTACATACGTCCTAATTACAAAGCTTTGACGAAAAAACGCTAAACTAAGTTTTGCAGGATCTTGCATTTCCCAATGACTGTATTGCATACGAATCCATTGATGAAATAATTATTACCCGACTACGGTAAGGAGGGTAATATATATTTTTTAGTATTTTCTTTTAAAAAAGCGTATGTGATAGAGGCTGCAACTCTTATGTGTCGTTAAGAATTGTGCGTTTCCGACATATTTTGTATAAGTGTTTTAAATTATATATTTCTTTTTTTATATATATTATTGAAATTTATTATTATTTTAATTATTACATATTATAGAAATATGAATTTAAGTTTTTATTTATATACTGTCAACTGTTGCTTACTACTTGTTGTATACTTAAATTACTATAATTATTGTATATTTTGTTTTAACAATTTTGTGTGAGATTAGCTATTTTTCATAGGTTATATAAAAAAACATGGGTTATCTTTTTTTTTCTTATTAATCATGAAAAAAGCCAGTAAAATATTATAAATAGAATGGGTGGTATAGTGAGAAAGAAATTTCAGTTAAAAGTCAGAAACGCATAATATTTTTCATAGTATAATTTTGAATTGTAATCATGTTTTAACTTTAGCGTACTATGTACGACGTACGAACGCAGCCGGTGTGAGCGTGCACCAAATTATAATTAATTTTAATTATTAAGTGTTGATATATACGAGATGTTGTGGTTTGCCAGTCGTTAAAATCTATCGCTGCTTGTGAACACCAACAACAAATAATTTAAATATTTGTTGAAGGCTGAACTACTATTATAATAGTATTAATAGTATCTCCCACACTTTCGTATGAAGAATATAAAGCCAAAAAACTTAACGACTGATAGACCTTAAATGATTAGGATTTTAACCGAATGTGCACTTTGGAGATGTATCTTTAAAAATAATGATGCTGGATTCTAAATCTGAGATGCGATGCAGCTTCTTTGTTTTTAATTCGTATGGAAAACTAAATTATTTAATTGTGTTTAGTAGTAGGTAGTTGTAATAGTCGATAGTCTCTCCAAAATTAGGTATTTTAAGACTGAAATTCAAGCATTTAATCAGCACAGCCAAGACTCACTGTTTAAATTAATTTCAATTGACACTTTCTACTCAAATTCTTTTCTCTCTTCGTTGTTTTAATACAATCCAGCAGCATTATAGCTATGTGTAGTATTGCTTTTTGTAGTTCCTATACCCAATCTAACGCCTTGTGTGCGCGCCTAACCTTAATATTTACTGCCCACTTAAGGCTAATTTAGACTAATTTGAAAAAATTGTAAACATTTAATATATAATTCACTTTGTAAAACTATCGTGTATTGACATTTAAGTTAGTGTAATCATAGATTAATATATTTTGAAAATCGTTGGTTGCATTTTTTTAAATAAATTTTAGTGGTGTATTAAATATAACTAAACATAGTTTCTGTTGAGTATTACTCGATACAATGTTAAATATATCGTATAAATTCACAGAAATAATGACTTTGACTTATTTGTTAAAGGCGCTATCACTTGATCCAAAATAAATATTTTTTTTTTACTAACAGGGTGACCAAAGCTTTAGGTGACGAAATTTTTAAATATAATTAATTAAAATTGAGATGTTTTAAGATTAAAATAACATTATTGGTATTAAGTACCTACAATATTCAAATCAATTAAGTTCTAATAAAATAAACTAAGGTTTTAATAGTTATAATTAAACTATGCTGTAATGTTAGATCAATTTAATTCTCAAATATTTCAAATATTAATTTAATTGAATTTGTACAATTATTTGTTAATAAAATAAAATAAAAATATGATTAAGCTACAAGTTTCTTCTGATTACTTTGTTATGAATGTGCTATACGACGCACTGCCCTTACAATATACATTAGTGAATAAAGAATTTTAAATGTCTTTAAACATTGTTTGATTTTCCTTTTTTTTTTATGAAGTAATTAAATAAAAGATACATTTTTGCAAGCTATTTTATTTATTAAGTTTAATATTACACTTACGTTTTTACAATGGAAAATATTATTTTCCAGAAAAATTACATGTATTTCATAGTATATTAACATCAGTCTAATGACAAACAAACGCACATAAGGAAACGCGTGAGATTATGTTTTTGTTTCATTTAAAAAAGGGAATTTTAATTTATTACTATTAGTTCAAGCGACAGCGATGTTGTGATGCGCTTTCAAGTAGTACATTTGTGCTTGGGATTCTAATTCTTGAAGTGAGCGAACGACCGGAGCCATCTGACTGACGTGATCCTGTTGAAAAAGATATAGTAACAAAGTGTTAGAACGTAATTATGTTTATGTTTATATTTTCGGAAATTTACAAAAAAATAATTATTAGTGGAGCCAGTCGTCGCGCAGGTGCATAACTGTTAACGCGACTGGTTGTGAATTCGATGCCCACTCGAAGAAATTACATATTTAAGATTTTCATTTCCTCACCCTGGTAACGAGGCAACGCACGGCGTTGAGTTCCACCGCGGAACACGTAAGGCTTCAAGAATACAGCGCAAATTGGGGAACCAATTAGGGAGGGTTCCCTCTGCCTATCCTGATGCGTGCGGAATACAAAGTAAAAAAAATGACACACCTGGTATCCCGATCCCACTTGTTTCCTCTTCTGTCCGTACACCACTTTGCCGTCAAACTCGTTGCTCGGCACTTTCATGTCGTTCTCTACTTGTTGTATAGTTATATTGAGGTGATCTTCGATGTCCGCAAGGTACTGCAAATATAATATAATGTTAGTAAACAAAAGCGGTTAGCGTTTTTAAAATAAACACGACAAAACACATACTGTCTGTATGTTTCGAACGTACTCGGACAGAGGTTCGACGTAATTACAATAAGTGACATTAGGAAGATCACAAATCACAATTAAGATGTTTACAAAATTATACTAATTAATACAACATATAATGGACATAATATAGGACACAAAGGCTTAAAATTAGTGAATAAATATTTCACCTGAGGCTCATTGTACCACATACAGCAGCCCTTGGGCCTGGCGTCGATTAGGCTCGTGTTCCAACAGTTGCGGCCCCTCGACGAACACCACTCACCGTGATACCAAACCTATATAGATATAAATAGATTATTTTTTCCGATATTTCTCGCTTCCTCTTTTTCCATATTATTATTATTAAATCCTAGTCTAAATTATGCTTGTAAATAACAATGACGAAGTTTTGCACAACATACTAAGCAAAGAAAAATATTAAGAAATATATAAAATGTAAAGTATACCAACTTCATCAAAATCGTAAAAGCACACTAGCCTATTATATGCTTGTCACAACTTTATTGTTGTTAGCATTTCTGTAGGGAGATTTTTTTTTACAAACTGTTACTCAAACATTAACTAAGGAATCCTTAGATTGATTATTTGTCAATAGAGTTAGTTAGAATAGTTTTATAAAAACTTCCCACGATAATTTTGGCAAAGATATAGAAAAACCTATGGCTTATTTCTCGTGTATTTAAATGCCACTACCTTCATTTTTCTATATTTTTTTTATTTCTCTATATATGTTCCTTTTCTTATTTATCTACAAACCATACAAAACAATGTAAATATTGAATACCTTCTCAGGAACAGTGGAGACCAGGCTGATAGCCAGCCCCATGCGCTCAGCGCGGCCGACGCGGCCTATGCGGTGCACGTAGTTGGACTTTTCATCAGGTAGTGTCACATTAATCACTAAATATATAATTTTTTTATTAGTCCACAGTACAAGTATATTTATATCGATTTTTTTATTTTTTTACTAGTAGATAATATAAAATAAATAAAATTAAGCTAATTCTTTGTAATTTTAGAACTAAAGTTAATGGCGTAAATTCCATGTTAAAAACATCTCGTTTATATCAAAGATAAAATTACTAGCATATGAAGATAAGAACAGACCCTGGCAAGAGCCGGGATTAATGCCATGAAGAAGAAAAAGATAAGAAATTAATAATAATTTGCAAAAATAATTAATAATAATACATTAATAATTTCCAAATTTAGACTTATGATGTACTTAGGTAATTAAATAATATTAACAAAATAAATATAACAATATTAACACTTACTAAAAGGCAATCCCGATATATCTATTCCTCTGGCTGCAACATCGGTACAAATGAGAAATTTAACTTGGCTTTGTTTAAATTTCTCTAGATTGGCCTTCCTCTCCGCCGGTTTCCGGTCGCCGTGGAGACACACACATGAGAACTCATTGCCAAAAGACTTCAAATAACGCTCCATATTGTCACAATCGAGCTTGGTACGGCAGAAGATTATTGCTCTGTAATTTATTTATTAGCTTTCATATATATCTTGAATAGTGAGGGCAAGGGAACCTAGTGTTATAACACTCCGTTCCATTACGTACCAACAAAACACTATATCTTGGTAATAGAGTGTGAAATGAAAACAATTCATTTTTAGTAGGTAAGTGGTAAATCGAACCCATATCTATGGAATTTTATTATCTTAATTTTTATCTTTCTATACTGCTTTTCATTGTCTGTCAGTAACTCAGTGACTATATTATATAGTTGTTATGAAAAAAAATTGCTTAATTTAATTTAGTGCAGTCACTACAGACAGATATGTTTTTAGCTTATTTTGTTATATTAATTTGATAGAAAGGTTTGATATATGGGTTTGCTACTTAAACAAAAGTTTTAAATAAGAATTTTAATCCTTTCAATTCAATCAAACTTTTAGTAAAATTTTCAATTAACTTGCTTGGATTATGTACCTGCTATTTAGATATGTAATTTACAACTTTTTTTTTAATAAAGCTTACAAAAAAACCAACCTATCCATTTTGTGTTCTCGTATGGCTCTCACACAGTATTCCCCTTTGAGTATTTTTGCAGCTTCAGATAATGTCTCTGGAGTTGTGTTGCCGCTGCGAATATTATCTTTCGAATGGACGCCATCTGTAGTTATTTGTCTGTAAGTGAATATTTAAGCATTAATTTATATTTATAGTAAGAGACCTAATCTTTAAGACTATTTAAAATTCATAGTATTTTAGAAAGTAAGTGTTAAAATACTCCGTTCGCCACTTTCCGTCAAATTTTTCAATGCATTGCGTGTTGATTGGTAGAACTCAACGACGCGCTTTGTCTTGTTATCCAACTCTCAACCAATGTGCTTATAGTGAGATTCCAAGGGGCCACAACAGCCTCATAGTGTAAGTAATTATAGTAAATAATTACAACTTTATATTTATGTATGTATTAATAAATAATAAATTATAAATCTTACTTAATATGGAATATGTAGTTTGTATATAAAAAACAAAAGATCCACGTACTTGCGTAAAGTTTCCCAAGTGCGGTCCCTTTGTGGGTCCACATTTACTACAACATGGTGGACGGTTTCTGGCACTGCATCTTCTCCTTTGAGATCCACCCATGTTGGGAAATGCATCAGCTTTTCCTAGTTAGTACAATCAGCTATTTTTATCATTTTATAATATATGATACATTACAATATTTCTACATTTAAAATCCAAGCCTTTTATTTATATACTAAATTGTGTTAAAATAAAATATGAAATATGTGAAAATACCTGAGGGTATATTCTTTTCCTATTTTTACAAATACATAGTTTTTTTTTTCAGCTTCTCGCTGTATCTCGCATGTAGCAGGGCAGTTAGAAGGAGCCTAGTGGTTAGACACTCCGCTCTCCACCTTTTGCCGCGGATCTAGAGGGAGTACTACCTCTAGATCCGCGATATTTAGATATTATTGAAACCTGTCGCGTTTACAGTCACACGCCTACGCCACGACTGGCCTCATTTCTTTATTTTTATATAATAATATAAAAAATACACGAATAATATTATCTATTATAAATATATATTTATCTACATCACACTTACTGCCATTTTCTTGACTTCAAAAGCATGTAAAGTCGCAGAACAAACAACCATCTGAAGTCGTCGGCCATCGGAAGTTATCTTTGGTATTTGTCTATGTAACCTCTCAATTAACTCTCCGCATCCCGCTTTTAGGAGACCGTCAGCTTCGTCGAGGACGAAGAAACGACAGTGAGTCAAGGCTAAGTAACCTGGAAAGGAATTGGCTCTTTAAATATTGTAACCTAGTAACCCAATTTAGAGAGCTATAATGTAGCCAAATTTCAGGTCAATCAAGGTACAATCAGACGCGACGGTTGTGGGTTGGATCCCACACGAGGCAATGTCTTATTTCATTTCCCTGCTATGGAAACCATACTTCACTTCCGTTTTCTTCTTATTATACATTGTCTCTTTATTATCTTTGGTTCCTTCTACATAATAGATAGATCATAATTGTCTCTAATTTTCATTAATAATAAGTTCAGTGTTGACAAATTAAAGCAAATTAAAGAAATTAAAGAAATTAAATATTTCATCTGATCAGAGATTGAACCACAAAAATTAAGTTTAGTCAGGCATAGACAAATTGCATCACCATGACAATAAATCAATTTAAAAATCATTGATTGAAAAATAATTAAATTTGAACTGCAACCACTTCTTTATTTTTTTGGTTTATTTTACTTCTCACTGTTTGCCGCATAAAGCAGGGTAGCCATAAGAAGCCTAGAGAAAAGACACTCTGTTACTTTCTACTTAACTTCCTTACAAAACTACTAATGTTTCTTACCTCCTTGAATAAGATCCTCAAGTCGACCTGGAGTACCGACTACAATATCTACACCAGAGTTAAGCTGATTGATCTGATCCTTAACATTAATGCCTCCCACCACTAATAATTCACTTACTTTTGGATTGTTTAAATGTTTTTTGAACAAAGTAATTTGAGCACATGTTTGTTCAGCTAACTCTCTTGATGGCTAAAATGAAATAGAATAGAAAGATAGATACAATTGGTATGGTTTTTTAGATTTACACTGTATCCCGGTATATATTAGTGCAGCCAAAGGAAACCCAGTGTTAAGAAACTCGGTTTTCCACTTTCCAAACAATTTTCAGCACAATGTGAGTTGAGTGGCGGAACCCAATGCCATGCTTTGTCTTATTACTAGAGAAATGAAAAAAAATAAATTGACCCAAGTGACAATTAAACCCACAAGCATCATAATTACAAGCAGACACTGTACCACTGATGTCCACCACTCAACATGCAAAGCCTCAAAAATTTTGCAAAAAAATGAAATTTAATGTCTTAGCACTAGGCTCCCTCTGCCTATACTGGAAAAGAAACCTACCTCAATAATTATGGCCTGTGGAGCATTGTTGACCACTTTGAGGGCGCCTGTTGCAGCAGCTGTTGATACTACATTTTGCTTGACAAGCTCTTTCGGGGCCTGGCAAAGTGGTACATATGGGGCTTGTGGTGGATACTAAAAACGTTATAATATATCATTTTAATAGTTACACTGACATTGCACAAGAAATCTAAGTTAATATTATAAAGTTAAAGAGTTTGTTTGTTTGAGCGCACCAATGTCAGGAACTTCTGGTGGTTGTTAAACAAATATTTTTGAAATGTGGAATCAGCTTTGACAAACATTGTGATGTCTGACCTGCAATTAAATGTTCCAAACAGGGCAGGCAAAGCACTTTCCATAGATTACTCTACACACTATGTGAAATCTTTGTCAATTATTATATTTTTATTCAGTGATATAGAATTTGAAGATATAACTGGCTTAAGTACAGAGTTTGAAAAATTTTAATTATTTATACCTTAAGTGGTGTAGCCCCAAAATTAAAGCTCATTTCTGCATTTTTTAACACTACAGCAGGAAAATAGCAATCTGCTCGACGGGATTGGTCTAACTTAAAAGCTACACCTAAGTCTTCACCATTTTTTGAATAACGAATTTCACCACTGTTTAAATTTAACATACATCCTGAAATAAAATATAAAAATAACATGTGTTTTTATAAAAAATTATAATAAGGTTATCATAATGCAGCAGCACAAAGTCTGTCTGGAAGCATTTGTAACTTCCACACTGGGGAATAAATTATTGTGTTTTCTTTGTGTGGTAAGAAGACAAAGCATAAATGTATTGAGTTTTGAAAATTGGGCCAAAATTGAGGAAGAAATTATGTTAACCAACTAACTAAAACTTAAACTAAAACCAAAATAAACTGAATTAATAAATCATATGCTATAATAGATTTCAAATTGTAATTATTAAATAAATTCTGTAGAAATCTTACCAATGACATCATTTCTACCAAAAGGGCCACCATAGTCATCAAATTGTTTTGAATTTGACTTTTTACCAGTACCTCCAAATCCATAGCCTAGTCTGTCTGTTCCCAAATCCAATCTCGCCTGTAACATAAAATAATGTTAACATGATATTTTAAGATTCATAGTGTTACAATTAGATCTCTTTCACTTACACAAAACTATTTAAGACTAAAGAAAGTATAGAAGGGAAGTATAATTAATTAATCAATCATCCAGTTATTGAAGTTTTTATTAAAAGCAAATATTCAGATTTGATTTATGATACTTAGATTTATAAACCAAATATATCCATTAATGAAATTAATATATTGTCATAAAGTAAAATTATCATCCATTATATAATTCTGACATGAAAAAAATACTTACAGCTTGTGTAGACCAGCCAACACGACATAATCCTTCATCAGTCACAGTAGTTTCAAAATAATAAGCGCCTTTAGTGTGAACTCCTTTAGTTGCCCTGCAACCATGCCAACCATTCTGATCTCTAGATTGACATCGTAAGCCATCTGGAGTAACAGCTAAAGCGTCTGTTCGATCGAAAAATGACATTGTCCATTCTGTTGATACTTGTTGAACCACTTTGGTTGCTTTTCCCTCTTGAATATCTTTTAAAGTCTCCCACACTATCTGCAATATAGGCAAACAAAAAGCGCCGGTTTTTCCACTGCCGGTCTCAGCTGCCATAAGCACATCGCCACCACCTAAAATAAGTGGAATGGCTTCTGCTTGTACATCTGTTGGAAGGGTCCAATCCATTTCATCTATTGCCTTCCCTAATTCAGGGAGGACACCAAATTCCTCAAATGCTGTCATTTCTCTAAATTAAACTCAATTACACTAAAAGATTTATGAATTAACGTAAGCCGCTAATTCTGCCGTATGTTGACAGAAAAATAATCGATTGACATTTGACAAACTATTCAGTAATCAGTATTCATATAAGTAAAACTTGTCAAATGTCTAAGTCAAAGTTGAACTATAAATTCGGACACTGAAAAGTAAAACATTTACCCAAGAAAATTAATTCGAATACCGTAAAATCAATAATAGAAATGGTATAAGTTGTATTTTAGCAATACTTAAATCAAATTTAATTAAATTTTCAGAATTTAAACAAAAAACTATTATGTTGATAACACGAGCAGACGCTTGTTTTAGCCGATGGTTAGCAAGCCTCGTTAAACGTCTGCATGGCCTATTACTTCTAGCCTCCATACTCAAACACCGCTTTGATACTTATGAGGGTTTGCCAAGTATCTACGATCTAAAGTGTCTGTACAAGGTATATTGTATGGACTAGGCCTTACCAATTATCATTATCAATATTTTCACTAGTCAAGTTGTCACTTGTCAATGTCATTCAAAGTTTCAGTCGATTAAAGGTAACTTGTAGTTATATAAAATGAGTTTTGATATTCTTCTAACTTCCGAAAATAAAACTGTAAATAAGAAATCATCACTTGGAAAAGTTTTAATATATACAACCGGTGGTCTGGCTCTCGGCGTAAGCATTGTATGTATTCCGTTCGTGTCTCCTGGATTTCGAAAAATTTGTTTACCGTATGTACCAGCAACCTCAGATCAACTGTTGGGAGTAAGATCAGCGTTAAGAGGTCGCAAAGGACAATTACTGGACGTAGGTTCTGGAGATGGCAGAATAGTATTCACAGCAGCTACGCTAGGTTTTACTGCACATGGAGTAGAATTAAATCCTGTACTGGTTTATTATTCAAGAGTAAAGGCCTTTTTGAACCAGCAACATCGTGAAACTAAATTCTATAGGAAAAATTTATGGACATTTAATTTAGTGCCTTATAATAACATAGTAATATTTGGAGTAGAACAAATGATGACAGACTTTGAGAATAAATTACTAAAAGAAGTTAATGATGGTACAGTTGTAGTAGCATGTAGATTTCCTTTACCAAATATGATACCAGTAGAAACTATAGGACATGGTGTTGACACAGTGTGGAAGTACATAGTAAAGCGATAAAAAATT
>JAEBDU010012605.1:0-17473 GCA_016802625.1 Heliconius numata | reverse complement strand
TAATATAAGAAGATAAAGTCTGTTAAATTAATTAGAAAACTTAAAAATATTCTAGTAAAAATAGATCATGGTGAAAAAGGTGCAATAAAAATCTGTAATTACAATAATTATGCTTTATTAATTTCATGTATTTATATATTTATGACAATATCGTCTCGCCTAAACTTATCAAGTTACTAATTATAGTTATATTTCATAAATTTTGAATTGTTGGGAAATAATGGTAAATAAAATCGATCAAATTACATTCCCCACAATCTTTCTACGGACCTAAATTTTCAAATTTGAAGAACAATCAGATGTCCTGATAATAGAAACTTAATTTTAATTTTTAAAACTAATTTTTCATTTAATTTTACAAACCAAATCCATCATCTGGCAAGGGATTCAAATAGATTGCACTTAGTATAAATGATTTTCTTTTACAGTCCTGCCAACTGTAGTAGGTTCGAGTACAATTTTTTAATATGCAATCAATAGTATATAAAAAGAAATATTTGAGCAAATTTTAAATCATAAAAACAAAATGCACCCCAGCCAGATCGTTACGACTGTTACCAATAAAACAACGTGAAATAGCGAACCTAAAGCGAATCAATAAATAAATACCATGTAAAATATCGACAATATACAGTTGTTACATTAGACATTACTTAACGAACACAGCACAAATAAAAATATGTAAGACGAAACGGGCTCACTGAGTTCTTAAAACATTCACTAATTACGATCTATTCGAAATTAAAAAATAATATACAATAAATAGTTTACAATCGAAAAACGTATAACGCGAATCCCGACAATTCCACCTCTTTTACTCTCTTTTAACAATACTTATAACAAGTAAATAATTAATGTTTGATTTTTACGTATATTCGTTTCGTTAGGCAATGATTTTATAAAAATACCTTCTTTGTCTCCGCGAGACTCGTATAATTTGAAATGGCCGAATGATAGACCTTCCACTGGGAAGGGGCTGACTGAACGAGCAGTTTATTTCCTAACTTTGGTATACTGTGTACACGTCGCCGTACTTACTTAGATTCATCATAGATTATAGATTCAAATGAAGAATAAGTAAATTCCACCACACCTACAAAATTGAAGGTAACTTTTGTTTCACTATAATAATTACATTCATACGTGAATTTCTCTGTCTAGTTTATATCCGTCCTTATAAAATTTTGTTTATTTTTCAATATTAAATTGCAAGAAACATCATTCTTCAATACTTTTAGAAAAGTACGTAAGATTCTTAAGCTTCATCCTTTCCAACATTTTACATTATAATATTAAATAGATTCCCTATGAATTTATTATCAGTTATAATAATTACGTATATGTGACATCGAAAAATCGTATACATTGCACTTGTAGAACTGGCCTTTCCGACTACGAAGTAGAAGAGTTAAAATCAGAGAAGATTCACAAAATAAATACACTAGTTCCTCAGATGGAGAACTATCGTTGATACTCCAGGTCATATCAATAATATTATTCACACTACTAAAACAATTGTACATAATCATAAAATCTAAAATTATCATTTTATATGTACAAAATAGCAATTCGATAGCTTAATTAGAAATAAAACATCAAATATATTAAATAATAACAATATCGTTAATAATTGCCTTCTTATCAATGGTTAATTATAAGAGGTCCTTACGGTTTTGTAATTCAATATTAATAGAAAAATTTTATTCGTTTCTTACAAAGTGCTTGTTGCAGTCATGATTAGTTTCGAAGAGATTTTTTTCTTCAATTGATAAGTACTTTTCACCGTATAAATAAAGTCGAGGAAGTTGAGGAACAAGCACTTTGTAATATGAAGAATATTAAGAATCAGAGAAACTCCGATTAAACTGCATGTTTTAAATAATATCCGAACTAGGTACATAATGTCATCAATCGCATCGGCGTCGATGCAGTTTTCTATAGTATTCATATACACTGCGTTTTTGGTAATTATTGGTATTGAGATTGTTCTATAAATTAATTTATACTTAACAACTGTAAAAATCTCTTCATCACACTATCAATTACTCTTTATGCCAAGTCACTAAGTTACGTATTAGTTATAATGTAATATTATCATGAGAAGTCCAACGTACAATTTATACAAATTAAACCATTCTAGTAATGTCGGCCGCTGTATCGATCGCTTCAGATTCATCATTGAAATAGTATGAAAATAAAGGACACAGACCAACTCGGTATAGTTGGGGCGAATCTGAAACTGAGCGATTCCTCGTTTGGACCATGAACTAAGGACTATGGGCTTTTACTGTGGCGAGGTGGGCGGACTCATGTTGTCCGGCTCATCACCAGAGCCGGGCTCGCCTTTGGTCTTGTTCTCTTTCTTCCACTTCATGCGTCGGTTTTGGAACCATATCTTGATCTGGCGCTCGGTGAGACATAATGCGTGCGCGATCTCGATTCGTCTCCTTCGGGTCAGGTACCGGTTGAAATGGAACTCCTTCTCCAGCTCGAGCGTCTGGTACCGGGTGTACGTCTGCCGACCTCGCTTTCGTTCTGAAATCAGATACAACAAAATATTAGGTAACTCATAAATATATTAAATTAACCATTCCGGCTATTATACTGACATTAAAAACAACATAGACATTTCTGACAAATGGTAGTTATTTGTTAACAGCGAATACTGCCGGCGAAGTTAATTGAAAATTGTTCTGAGCTTATCAATTTGTTAATTATTTTTGCTTGTTCGGCATTGCTGTCGGCTGTCGAGAGAGCTAAGTTTAATATATCATACGCTTCTTTAAGATAATTATTCCGATACTTATACTGTTATTTTATATACATATACCTACTACAGTATTTATCCTTTTACGTTAATGCTAATAAATTAAAAAAATATTTATTTTGTATATATTACAAAAATCATCAATAAAAATGTTATAAATATAATATTGATTCATTTAAGTAACGTTTTCGGACGAAATTGCGAAGATTTGTCATGTAAATCCCGACGTACGCTCGACTAAACCGCTACCAATACCAATTAAAATAATTTAAGACGCCTCAGGGTTTTTTTCATTTTGTACCCATTATTCTTCTCGGTGATATGAAGCCCATTATATTCGTTTTAGAAGACGCTCTGAACTCTGTTATTTGGTCTTAAATTGAAAGTACGACAAACTGACAAGAGGAGAACAGAGGAACAAATAGTTTGAAATATATTATTTGAAATTCTTGAAATTGAAGAAAAAGATCAGTCTAAATGGTGGCTTGAGGCCCTAATCCCAAAAAATAGGATATTTATTTAAATTTCATTAATGTCTTATTCTTGATTTGGTTAAATAAAACGCGACATTGCCTTCCATCAACCGGTACTTAATATCTCAAAAGTTTATAAAAATAATTAATTCTAAGTTGAGTAATTATCAATAAGATTTCTCTAACACGCAAAAATACATTAAACAAAAATAATCGATAAACTAATACAATATTTAATAATTCAATTGTATACAAATTGTTAAACAATCATTACAAACGTATCTAGGACAGTACTCCTTACTCCTTACATTTCATGCTGTTGTCTATAAGGTTCATTATTTTCATTTCTATAGAACCACGCAATACAACTTGCAGTACAAGATAAACACGCGAACTACGAATAAAAGCCAGCACGAAACTTGGATTACGAAGCGAATATTCTTCTAAGCATTTAGCTGAGAAAAACAGTGGTTATATAGGTAAAGGCAATGCTATTGTATATATTGACCTGCTTAATTGCTTATAATTACTTATTTAAAATAGTAAAAACTTATATTATCAACTAAGTAAATATTTATATTTATCATTGAGCTTACGTTTGTAAAGCTCTATTTGTTTCTTTATATAATTGCCTTAAAATAATAATTTATAATTTTTTCAACTTAACTATTTCTTATTAGGATCGAGTGTGTTGGCGAGAATTGGGGAAGGCCTATGTCTAACAGTGGACAAAAGATGGCTGTTGATGATGATGATGATGTTGAACTATTTCTATTCTAACTCACGCTGTATTCCAGACGAAACTGGGAGATAATAGTATATTTTGTATACAGTAATACAAACTAACTATAACTATAAATGACAAATATAGCAATACAACCACTCAGCCTGGTCAAAGCTCAGACTAATTTCTGCGTAATGAAACAATCATTTTGCTTGTCATATGCATATGTCTGATTTAACTTTTGAGAAACAGGACTACCATATAGTTTAGTAGATGACATGTTGGATATTTTAATCTTAGTTATGAGATTCAAATTTTAGTTCACATGGAGGTACCCTATAGATTGGCTTACCAGACTTTTATATTAATATATTATATGTAGCAGAGTAAGCAGAAGAAACCTGGAGTTAAGTTACTCCGTTCCCCGATGAATTTTTGAGGCGTTGCGTGTTGAGTGGAGGAACTCAACGTTGCGTTTTGCCTTAATATCCGAGCAACGAGATGAAAATAATAATTAATAATAATTTAATCCCCCCCAGGTGGGAATAGAACCTACAACCGTCGCGTTTACAGTACATTCACATATTCTTTAGAAAGCAAAATTCAATAAATAGTTTAGAAGTCAATGAAAGATACAATACTCCATACAAGTATGTACCAGTGCAACGGATTCAAAATTATCGCCCACTTGTTGCGCAGGAAATTGATAACAGCCTCATCGCGGTCCCGGATTTTGGGACGCATTCAAGAATGCAAGTGCTTATAAACGTATGCTTATCCTTTGTTAGTTGGGTATATATGAATATTTGGAGCTGGATGGAGCTTTTCCATATTCCTTGATAAACTTTAAGAAACTCCATTAATCGAAAATAAATTAAACATTTTTTTTTTCAGCTTCACGGTGTATCCCGCATGTAGCAGGGTAGGCAGAGGGAGTCTGGTATTAAGATACTCTGCTTCCCAGTTTCTGCTGAACTCTGGCGGCATTGCGTTGAGTAGCGGAGCTTAGCGCCACGCTTTGCATCGTCACCAGAGTGAAGAAATGAAAGTATTTTCTCAAGTTAGAATCGAGCCTACAATCTATCACGTTTACTGTGACTGACCTCTAGACGAAATTAAACATTTAGAATTAGATAAATTCGTCAAGCGTTTTTATTTAGTAAGAAAATAATAATACAACTAGTTATTAGCTATATTATGACAGTTTTTATTTATAAAATAATCAAACTATTATAAATATAACACAAAAACCCGTTATAATTCAAAGCACCCAACATTTCACGTTGGCAAAACTGAACTTCTCGTCCATCAAAAAATGTGAAACAAAATCTTATACGATCCAGCTCATGAAATCCCCTTCCCAGGGGGCTTTATATATTACACTGGCGGTTTCATCGCGCACTCGGATGCATAAAACATGATCCCGCCGTCAGATTTAAACCGTACGTAATAAGAGCATTAAGGAAGGAGCGGGCAAGGCGCCTGGTGCCCGCGGCCCGAGAGGAATCGCTTAATTTAGTCGCCTATATAAATAATAATATTAAATGTTTCACTGGTTATCTTCACTTTGTATTGATTTATTGACTTCTTGAACTTAAGCTGTTATGTATGTATGGATTTATTTGTTGTTACCTAATACTGTGTTGAATAAGTTGTGAGGAAATTGCTGCGAGATCATAATTCTCGCTTTTCGTATAATTCGTTTTGAGAGCGATACGTGTGTTTTCTGTTTTTTAGGGTTCCTTATCCGATCACTAAGTAGTCGGTCGTCGCGTTCCCAGAGAATATAGAAAAAACGAAGCTTCTAAGTTAATGTAAATAGGCTACAATTATGAAATTTGACAGGAAATGAGAATTTGCAATACAAATAAAGAAAATTCTATAAATAAAGGTGGCAAAAAGTGAGAAGCAAATAAAAGCAAATAAAAACTATTAAAACTCATAATTGTAACTTATTTCATACAATTTTGTCAACTTTACAAGTCTAACTTCCCGTTGACCTATGCTAAGATTGATACGGAACCCTCGGTAGTGAGTCGCACTCGCACTTGACCAAATTTTTATCATTTTAAATATTATTTTTATAACCGTTATTTCGTATTCCTAAACAAATATAGAACTTACATATATCATAATTATGTAATATATCGAATAATAGCGTTTTACTCGCTCGTCTACAGTCCTCATGTTTAGGGGCGTCGAGCGCACCGCTGCACCGCTGTGCGCACATAAATCATCGCGGGGTACGTCGGGATCGGCTCGCGAGCGTGGACACGCGTGAGATTGAGAATCCTTGGAGTGATTCAATAATATAAATAACAAACGTTTGTATTATATTTATTTATTGATCAAAGGTTATTCGTGGTGTCGGGGTACAAGCGTGTGATTGCAAACACGTTAGATTGTGTTTGATTCTCATTGGAGGAAATTAAATATTTAATATTTTCATTTTTTCGCTCTGGTGTCGAAAGTAAGCCCGGCGTTGAGTTCCGCCATTCAACATGCAATGCCTTTGGAACTCGGCGGAAAATGGAGAACGGCGTGTGTCATAAATACTTGCTTAAGAACATGGAAAGCTGCTAACGATCCTGAGAATGACTGTTCAATATTTATTCTAGATGATGTTCATACCAGTATTATTTTCATTTTTCTAATAGGTATAGTTAGGCTAAGAGATATATGGAGTTATGATTTCTCACTTAGGATCTCCCTACCTTAGCCATATGAGACTTAATTTCCATGTGTACCGTTCAATCATCCAGGGATTATAAAAGTAATCTCTTCTCTAGACCCAAAGGTTAAGCAACATTTGTCTGGATAAAGTGCGTGCTAAAATATTGACCGAGTTCATACTATCGTAGATCGCATTTGTACTGATTACGAACATAATAGGGCGCAGGGCACGGAGAAGGGTCGAAAGGAATCCCACCAGCTGATAACTCAAAACCAAAAAAGTATTAAGGGAGCTTTTAATCTGAACCACGTGATATTTAATCAACTAAAAGGTTTCTGGGATCGTCGTGGCGCAAGGACACAAGGATGCGAATGTAACGACGGTTATGGGTTCGATCCCCACTAGGTTCCCTCTGCTTTCCTTGGATAAAAAAGTGAAGCTGATTCAAAAAGATATTTTTCAAATTTCAAAAGGTTGTTTACGTTTTAATTGCTATAGACGTTTAATATTTATTTAAATTATATAGAATTACCGTTAAACAATTTTGATATACGGAAGACAAAAAATGAGGAAAATAATTATAATTATTAACAAAATTCCATATTCATCAAAAGATTGACACGTGAAAAGAGCTTTTAATTTGATTCGTTGCGGTATCGCGCCAGAGGAATATGAAAAAAAATATAGTAACAGCTTGAAGCGATATCGACAATCCATAATTCATGTTCTACAATTCCATACATACGGTCGGATGCAATGAGATCGCGATAAAACACTATAGGTGCACATTCGAATTATGACTTTATTCTCAGTGTTGCTAGGTGCAAAAACTTTTTGCTTCACCATTTTATTTGTACTCTTAATAAATTATGTAGTGTTCGGTGGATGGCAACACCGTACGCGATATCAACCGTTCAAATTAATGCAATTTCTTTTAAGCGTTTACGTTTGAAACACGTCGTAAATAAAATCAGTGGCTTGCTCTGAGAATCTTAGCGGATATCGATTTGTAGTAGGTGTGTAACGAAAGCTAAATTAATCATGTTGTACTTTTGTGGAGTTAAGACTCTGTTCTTTTAATGAGAACAGAGTGTCTTAACACTAAGTTATGTCACTCAGTTTTGTAACAGTGTCTTAACTTTTCGTTTCTCACTTTCCAACCCAAGTCAGAAACGAATCTACAACTTTTAATTATGGTTAATTTAGTAGTATGACGTTATACATTTACATTCATGTAGTGTAAATTGGCAAATTTACTTTAAATTGGTAAATTTTACCAATGTCGACATTAAAAACGTATTAATTCTATAAAAAAACACATAAATATAATGCATTTGAAAATAGGGAAAAATAATAATTCAGACAAAAGAAAAAATAAGGAAGAGCCGTTCAAGGTCCAATATTCATTAATCATTTGCGTTGGGCGGATACACTTGGTCTTATATACATAGAAAGTTCTTATATACGAGTATCTACATGAGAAATATAGTTTTTTTCTTAGAATTATTGTTTTCAACTACGTATACTTAATATTGTTATATTTCCCTATATATCTGCAATGAGAATTGAAAATGAAAAACTATTATACGAGTATAATATAAACCAGTAAAACCAAATGAAAAATTGCATGTGAAACATTAATTTTGTAACGAATGCAATCGAAAATCACAACAAATGATATTTGGTCGGACCTTGAAAAGAATTTATATCGCGAACACAGAGCCATCAGTCAGTGTTATGTCGACGGTGATTCCCGTCGTGTTTCGTATTCGAAATGGAATGTTATTCACCAAAAATTTCACTCCAATGTAGGTACCAACGTTAAAAAATACGCGACTCCAGCCCCGGATTGAACGAAATTCCGCACGCAAAAAAAGGTGTCAAATGAAATATTCAAATATATTTTAATATAATTCATGCTGCGGGCGTTTCATTTCTCTCCCTCGTAATGGAATGCTAAATTTTCAGGCGAACAAAAAATATATATTAATGCGCGAACCTAATAGCTTATACAAACTCGTTTGTTGGGTATTGTTGCGCACAATGGATGCCATAACTCCGTGTCGCAGCCACGGCCGGTGACGTCTTTGTTAGGTCGCTTTGTTCGCCGCGCGGGTCCGCCTGAACCCACTACCTACCCGCCAGTCCCGCCAACCCGAGTCCCCGACCTCCACCCACCTACCTACCTACGCGCTAATTAATTCCGATCCCATATTTGATGCCTCAATCCACTATTATATTTACTTTCATATTTCCATTTAACTAATTAAATTGACTAATTTCCTAATAGGTAGTGCTTTTATAAAATCGAAAAACTAGCGTAACAAAAACAACGTAGCTCCCTTCAATAGTGTAATTACAGGCTGCCGGGGCCATTACGATAATTTGTAGGAAAGCAAGAATGAATATTTGAGAACGCTATAGAATATGAGTAATTGCCTCGGATCACGAAGCGAAAAGTTATGAAAGGTGTTGGCGAAGGCGATTTTTCAACTGCCGTCTTGAAGGCGAAAATCTTAACGGAAAGAAAGATATTAGAAAATTCTTCCATTATATATATCGAGAAAATTTCAAACTATGTGCTGCTTAAATCTAGTTCACTATCTACTGAAAATATATAGTAGATAAGCAAAAATTCATCTTATAATATCGAACGCAACGCATTAAGGGTCGGAGATGAGGTTCGCCGCGGGACGGCTGGCCCCAGGAGGTTCCCTCCAGGACGCCCGGGGGCGGTTGCCGCTCCAGAGGATATTTGACACGGGTCTGGCAGATAGACAGCCCGGTCATGTGTGATCCCCGGCCAGGAAACGAGGGGTTTTTTCCGCGCCTCCGTCGATTTCTATACATATATGTATGGGAGAGTATGATACGTTATGATTTATGTGGCTCCGTTGACTTGCACATGTGTAGCGCCATGTGATGTCGGCTTTTTTTAATAATGATAATATAAGCTTCCTAATGACGTTTAATGATAATTGAAATATTTTTTATTATTATTAGAGTAGATTATAACCATAGCATAGCATAATTTCTTGATTATTGTAGAATGTTAGGCTCTTTAGTATCAATTATAAATGCTTCGGATCGAAAATTGAATTTTGATACCATATAATAAGTTCGGCTTCGTCGGCTTAGCGGCGGTCAAAGTTTGATTGGCGTTCTAACCCGACGTTTAATTAATGTAGGGCAAGCTATCCCAACTTTATGTTGGAGAAGGACAGCGACTCAGGAGGAAGCGGGACGGAAACTTCAGAGAATGTTGCCAGTTAATAAAACAAAATTTTATTCCGAAGTTAGCAGTTTAGTCAATTTCTCGAAGGAATGTAGTTGACGTTCCGGACGACATGCTAAGTACGAGAAAGTGCTGACGCGTAAGAATGTGTTTTGATTAAATTATTGTAGCGAAACATACACATACCTACTTTCTAGCAGTATGAATAATAAATTATTTAATTTAAATATAACGTAACATGCAAATATATTTCTTTCACATTTCCTAAGGGTAGGTAGAAAGTAGTTGAAACTCAGTACTTTCTCCATATTATCGATATATTTATTCGTGCACTTTTTTATATTCGTTTATTATCATTTTCTTTCCTTATTTATTTTTAAAAATTATTATAATAAAATTTTTATTTTTGTTAAAACTCGTTTTCAAATAAAATATTTAAAAGTTGTATTTTTTTTCTATTATTGTAGGAGAAATCTATAATATAGCAACACTAACGTGTTATTAAACGTTTTTTTCTATATGTGCGTACCCATTTCACTGTCTATGTGTGTCTGCCGTCGTCGGACATAAATTAATGGGACTGGCGTCTTTCGGTGTGGGCGTGTAATTATAGGATATCATGATTTTTTAATATGATCCAAATTTCTGTTTTTTACTTTTAGCCATTTATCATATATACGTATCTATGTGAATAAACTATATATTTGTTATCTACATCGAGGGTGAAATTTGTTTTATTATTATAATAATATTTATTTTTAACATAATATGTTTATATATTCTTCTTATTTACGTATCAATAATCAAAAACATAATCTATTGATTAAAATATACATATATATGTTTTTCAATGGTTTTTATTGTTAGCGCCATCTGTTGATAAAGGGCAACACTAAAACATACTTAGCTTGAAAGCTTTGTTGAAAAAGTTAAGCAATAAAAATATTTCCATGAAATAGAAATTAATTTTACTTTTTAACATAACTAAATTCTATCTTTTAGAATGTTACCTACTACATTTAATTTAATAAAACTGATTCTCATAAATTTATTTAATCGTATTAAATATGACTTTAGGCAAATAATATAAGGAACTAATACTAACTAATTATATTTTTTTATATAATATAAACCCTAAAAAGAAATACGGTATTTCTATTTTCTGTATCCTGTTTCGGCGTCTTTGAACTTAAAAATAATACAACAAGAGCGAGGCCATCCTTCAACGTCTCAGGCACTACCGGCACCGGAAAGCTTGCGGCAAACGAAATTAGAATCGTATTTTTAAATCTACTACCCCTCTGATAAAAAAATATTTATGCAAATAATAACACGCGTGAACGAGGGAACCGCTTGGAACCGTTTTGTAAAATAAATAATAAATAGACAAGAAAAATACTGCTTTTATAATATTAATGACCTACTATATGAGTACCTACCTACGAGTAGGAATGATTTTTTTTACTTTGATGTGTACTATCATAATAAAATCTTTATTAAACATTATTATAATATTAATTGGTTTTTTATTTTTAACTGGGCTGCACGATGTAAAGGAGGGTAATGTGTTCATCAGTCATTATATATGCATTATATTTCTTCATACCAAACAAGTTTACAAACGCAAACGCAAGCCTACTGCTAGAGGCATGACCGCAGACTGCGAAAGAAAAGGTTGGGTTCAAATTCCCACAATATTAACTCCTTAAATGAATTAAGATTTCAATATTTACTTTCTTATAATAATATAGTGATAATTTGTGGAAAATACTTAACTTAACAAAAGGTGTAAAATTAAAAAAATAATAAAAAATGTCTGTATAAAACTATATTCTATATTGCAAAAAAAACTCAATTTATTTATGTAATTATCGATTATAAATAATTTCAATTCTTTAAATGTTCTATATTAAGAACTTTTGAGGAAACAATTTGACTCGTAATTAAATTTTATATGTAGTGTGATGTCTCTGGTTTTCTAATTATTTTTTGCTCTACAATTAACGTATAAAATTTAACAGAAATTTGGAAAGTAAAAGAACATAGTACGTTAAACAATCACTTTTTTCACTCAAAAAAATCAATTTTCAGGTCTACAAAGCACTGAAGCTCACAATACAATGTATAGGAAGTTCAATCAGAAGAGGCATTCGTCGTCATTGTTAGAGCGACAATCGCCATCGATCAATGGTGAATGGAATCCACTATGGCTCTTATCAGCCGTGAGTAGGTAAATGGTTTGGGTTCTGATATACGGAAAACTTACATGTATACTATATGTCTATGTAATTTCTTATTTTCACCTATATGTAGCAGGGAGACAGAGAGAATTTAGTGTTAAGATACTTCGTTCTCCAATTTCTACCATTCTGGAGGCATTGCGGTGGAACTCAACGCCGCGCCAGTATTTACTTGAATTGTTTAATTTAGGAAATAATACCCAATTTCAAAATTCAGTCGTTTTTATTTACGACTGTTGTTTCTATATTAGCTATATTAATAAGAAATAATTTAGGCTTTCATCTGCAAACGTGGAAAATCAGAAGCAGGCACCAAAACAAATTCTCGTATTCAATCATCGGGCCTTCACAAAAGCCTTCGGGCTGATAACTGAACAATGAAATGTAACAAGTCGTCCATTCGGCATTGTATGCGAGGGGAGTTGTAGGGGTTGGAGGGGGGCGCGGGGGGGGTCGTGGGGGTCGGGAGTGGATTTCCATTATATTTCCATTTCCACCTCGATTTGCGCCGACTTATCGCGGTCTACCTTCTCTCGGCTAGGTAAGTCTATCTTTCTGAGCCGTTAGTCAATAAAGCTTTACATCGAATATGTAATGAAGGCTAATTTTTAATGTTTGGGTAATGAATGAGTTGTAATTTTCATAATGTAACTATGCTGTATTAAAAAAGTTAATATTCTTTTGTCTATTCTTATGTACTTTGCAATTGCGAAAAAAAACTTAATGAGAAAACTCTTGTTTCTCCATTTTCTACCGATTAGCGAACATTATGTTTGTCTTTGTATAAAGATAAACATTATCCTATAAACGTTATGAACCCATGATTCTCGAGTTCAATCAAGAACGAATCTCAACCATAAAGGATTTTTTAGCTACCTTTCGCATATTCAGAGGCTGATTTCCGCCTGAAATTCATTTTATTGGAAATTGAGTGACCTTAGCCAGAACTTAGCGCTCACTTTGTACTACAAGAGCGGGGAAAAGAATATAATTACTAACCCCTAGTCCAAATCAAACACACTACCATCCTATTTAGTCACACACTACTCCACTATGGCCCAGTAATGATTAAAATTATTAATTATAACAAAACACTTAATTGATCTATGTCTTCTTCTCATACTATTAGGTATACTATATATATAAATGGATAGATAGACATACGTATATCATTACATATGAGTAGGTGTAAGACGCTGTTTCTAATGATTAACGATCCCGACTCGACCGAAGTATTCTATTTTAAAACAACATACATAAGACGCGTTCCCATTGGCTCATTTTTCTCAAATGGCAGCCGAATTTTGAACATAATTAATGATGAAACCGTCTCAACGAGATATAAGAAGTTTTAAAGTTAGTTTAAAGTGTGCTTGCTACCGTGGAGTTAAATTTTTCATACAATAACTAGATTGTCGTCTGGTCCTTAACGTTTTCAAGCACTTACGAGTATGTGTGCTTTTTGTGTATATAATTAGTTGTTGTGATAAGCTTTTGGTCCTCGAAGTTCTTGTTAGAGCTTTAGTTTCTTTAGCTTAATACACAATTAGTAAAAATCCGATAGATTAAAATAATGTGGTTAAATTCAAAATATTTTTTTGTTTAAGATATGTAATGTAAAGCCTATTGTAAATAGAGGTTGAAAATTCGAATTAAGTATATTTAAAAGGTATTTGTAATAAACATCGACGTTTTTTACCTTAAAAAATATTTTTTACCATAAAGATATACTTTAGTAAGCTCTTTTTTAAAATTTCATTTTAAGAGGTGATTCTTGTGATTTAGGTGGCTATGATAGTCTGGTCGAAATTATCTAAAATATTTCATCTACTTAGAAAATGGTAACTCAATTTACATATACTCGTAAAACAAAATATGAAAATTTATGAACTATAATTGTTTTATTTTAACTAAAAACAATATGAAAAATCCGTTCACGAAATAAGGAAGTCGTGGAGCACAAGGGTGTGACTGTAACGGGACGGTTATGGGTTCGATTCCCACTCGGGGAAGTGAAATAATATTTATTTCTAATTTTACTTTTATTCACTTTGCCAGGCAAACCCAATATCAACACCTTGCTTCGAAAATTCGGCAAAAAGTGGAGAACGAAGTGTCTTCATACTGGGTTCCCTCTGCCTACCCTGTTAGAAACAGCATACAACGTGAAGTAAAAAAAATAAAAAATGAAATAGGTGTACAAAATGAATGTAGCTTTAATAATAATAGGTAGCGTTTAAATGCATCTACTCTCAGAAACCTGTAATAATAATGAATCTCTGTCACATCAAATGCTTGAATCTCCTGATTAATATAGTGGAACTAAGGAGGTTCTTGGATCAAAATTGGCACGGCTTATCTCACGCAGGATCTTTTATAACTGAATAAGTGCTATGACCGTGTTCTACTACGGGGTCATATAAGCAAAAGGACTTGGTTAGCTAATGTCTTCGGACTTCGGAGACAATAAAAATATTTATATAGAAAATATTATTTATTTAATTTATATTGATTTCGAAAAAAGTAAGTAAGTATATAACATATATGTGAAATGGAATTAATAATATTAGAATATTAAAAATCAAATAAATCAGCTTCACGCTGTATCCCGCACACCGCAGGGTAGGCAGAGGGAATGTAGTGTTAAGACTAAATTGTTTGATTTACTTACTATACTGTTACCTACTATTGACAGTCTAGTCTAGTCTAGTTCTTCATTCTCACAATCTAATATACACTATATGCGAAACCGACATTTTAAATTACATCTAGTCATAATAAAACATGGACTAACTTATGCATATTCCACATCACTCCTGCACTTAACTATCACTCGCGAGCTTCAAGGATTGTTAAACATAATGCCATTAGCATAAGTAGCTAGCTATTCCGCGCGAACGTACACAACTAACTAAAATTCCACTGCATTAAAGTAGAGTAGAGACTTTCAATGATACAACCAATTACAATAGAGATGTAAAATGACCAAATTCTCCATAAATTATATGTTAGACATTCTCAAAAACAGTAGGAGACGGTAGCGGAACTTGGAACAGCATTGTTCAGGATCGGGCGTCATCAAAACAGAAGGTGAACACTTTTGTGTTGGAAGTTGTAAATTTTATGAAAAGTGAAATTCCTTTTGAATGGTCGTTCGGCCCATAAATAATGCGGGATTAGAGCGGCCGGCATTGTTTTTGGCACTTTTGTTCGCCGTCAATGCGCACGTGGAGCGTAAATGGATTCGTAAGTTCCTTTCACGCTCGCTCTTAAGCTACCTGTTTATTGTATTGTGCAAATTTGTTTAAATATGCACTTTTACTTTATAGGAAACGTTTGTAAATTTAAAAAAACTGTTTAGAAATGATCTTCGCAAAATGTATATAATTGAGAATGAAATGTAATGAAAAGAAGTACACCTACCGAAAAACTTATCATTTGTATTAAATATTTGCTCCTTATTGAGACAATTAAGCTTTAAGAATTAAATGTCTTAACTTACCAAATTGACTTCGCATCCAAGGATAGAGCGGACTAGGCAGCGACGCGTTGGTGTTTGGCGGGGGTTGTTGAGGAGGCGCTTGCTGTGCGTGCATCGACTGCTGATGCATAGGGGGCATCTGCGTCTGATGCTGCATGTCGTCCACTGGGTACATGAGGTGCTGCTGGTGCGGCGGCATTCCGTGCTGGGCCATGTGTTGCTGAGGGTGCATATGGTGCGGCATCTGCTGCGCCTGCTCCAAGGGGGGACTACCGGGCACTCCACCCGCCGTCGCTGCTGCTGCTTGAAGCTTGCACGACGTGTAAACTGCCGGAGTTGGAGGCTGGTGCCCATTAGGGCCGTAGCCGTCTGTTTTGGGTCCCATGTGACCCATCTGAGATGGGCTATCTGGTCGGTAGCCATTTTGTTCCATTTGTTGATAATATCCCAATCTGTCGTAGGGTGGGAACCTTGGATATGGCATTCCGGGCGCCGGTTGCGCAGGGTAATGGTGCTGCGCCGGCCTGAGCTGCTGGTCGCATCCCTCCATCTCGTGTCCTTGTTGCGGCACCGCGCCATAGTGCGCGTGTGCTTGCTGGTGGTCGTGGCCACCACCGTTCCTCATGTCCGGCATGTAGGCGTTGGAGAAATATGTCATACTGTCGCAATTATTGGCGCTCATCGCGGGCCCACAGCCCGCGTGGCTCGCGTCCGTATCTTCCGTCGCAGGTTTTCGGCCAATTAGGCCGACACTATTACTTTATCAGTCACTACACAATCACTTCGGATTCCATTCACTACACAGCGGTGATTAAATCCAGTGCAGTTACTTCACGATGTGCCAGCGGACGGTGTATCCTCATCAGAAACTCGGCGAATCTGAAAAGAACAGGTTAATAAATTTAGTATAGCTATAAATAGTTTAATTTTAATTGGTACGGGAAGTAAGGTGGCTATCGATTGATGGCTCCATGTTATTATTGGCGAGAATGCAAAAAGTTTTTACGTGCCTAAATTTTGATGTAATATCAACAGTTCGCTACAAATCGATCTTTCTACCGCGGAGAACACACATGTAGTCATCAAGTGGTATTAGCTTAGAGTAGAGGCATACAAGTAGCGACCTGGCTGTAAGGGTCCCCTTCATCACGGATAATTAAGAAGCCCATTAAAAAGTATGACATAAGTATGTAGTCGGTCTTTGTCAGGCGAAAACAGGCAGTTTCACAAAAATGAAACAGTGATATGAAATAGCGTCACGTTTCGTTCGACACGTGGCTGACCCGCCGTCATATCCTCGCCATTTCGTAGCATTTGAGTGACAGCCTCGCAGTCTGACGGCATAACATTATACCAACGTTAATTTGTGTCGAGGGGCAAGTGTCACTGAGACCGTGTTATCGTATAATCTTAATCTACGTTTCTTAAGTATAGAATTTATGGTGCATTTACTACGACAGCTACTAGAATTTACCAGGCAGTAAAGCTAATAAAAAGATTATAATAGAGTTGTAGAAAAAAAATGTTTTAGATAAGATCTGTGCGCGGTGATAGAAGTGGTCGCGAAACCGCGTTTACGAGCGCTCGCAACGGTTGAGCTACTGGAAAGAAATCAGCACGTCCTTCTAACGTCACGTAGTCTAAAATTTTGTATGGTAACGTGAAATTATGTATAATATGAAAAAATTGTACAGCATATATGTACTCGACAGCGCTACCGCCCCTAAAGGTTCACTCAGTTATTTAAAACCCAAAAGCTCAAGCTTCATTAGCGACGGTTAATGATGGCGGCATTTCTCAAGACAATATGTTCTTTGCAGATGCTATTAGTTAATGTACAAATAATCTTAAAAGTAATAAGCTTCTGAATAAATATTTG
>JAEBDU010012604.1:0-50368 GCA_016802625.1 Heliconius numata | reverse complement strand
GCCTCCAAAAAGTTAATAAATCCTTTATGGGTCTGAGTATACGTGTATATAATAAAATTCCGCAGTGTATTCTTAGTTTGCCACTACAAAAATTTAAAATATGTGTAAAAAAAATTCTAACAAGTAAAGCGTATTACACTGTTCAAGAATATCTAGAGGATAAACATGTATGGAATTAATGTCTATTGAATGTAATGCAGGATAGCTGCCAGCAAATGTAATAGATTGTACCATTGATTTTGAAAAGAGCAACTGTTGAGTTTCTTGCCGGCTCTTCTCAGCAGAACTGCCTTCCGAACCGGTGGTAGCTTTTTGATCATATGTTCATTCGACGATTCAAAAGTGCTTATAATAATTGCCTATTTGAATAAAGAATATTTTGAATTGAATTGAATTTGTCTACTATAGACACAAGGCAGATATGTAATGTACTAATATTGTAACATAATTACATGCTTAGTTAAAATATCAAAACTGTAATTTTCAATGAAAATTAAAATATCCTTTTTACTTCTAGTTACCACTGTATCTAATCTTTTTTTGAACTAAACATTTTAGCAAGCAGCATCCAGAAAACTATAATGTAGAAAACATGAGCTATATATTTTTTTTCGTCTTTGTCTGAAACTTATACCTTTATAATATAAAAACATTTTGAAACAATCAATTAGCTATGTTATATGGAACTTCGTATAGCGATGAATGGAGTGTTTGACCTGAGTTGGATGTACTTGGAAAGACAAATGTAACTATGTTAGTTTGTTAACTAAGGGATGCCTTTATTGGAAGAAAGAACTGCGACGACTTTTTATTTTTTGGTAAAACGTCAAATAATTTCCCATTTTTTTTTTACAGATTGAATAAAAGTATAAATACATCGATAAATCGAACATATTATATTCAAGGCATTAGTAGACAAGATAGGTAGATATCGAGTTAATAATTAAATAGAATTGGGCATCCCCCACAACGAGGACTTAATACTCGTATAGCGTGTGAGAGTGCACCTGTTAGAGTTTGTTGTAAACAAAAATCATTAATTTTTAGATTTTTTCTTTTGCCTTTTTTCTATTCTTTTCTTTATATTTAAGTATGATGATAGTGTCACATTTTTAGTAACACAATTAAATCATTTATTTGGTTAGAATTAAAGATTCCTACAATATGTATATCTATATGTATTTTATGGGGTAAGACTGTGATTGTATGAGCATATATTCAAATACCACTAGAAGTTAATAATCTTCTTTATAGAACTACTTAACGAAATGTAAATAAAAATAAAAATATTTATTTGTAATTTACTTCAAATACTAATTTAATACAGTCGTTACTGAATCATCATAGTGAAAATTACAATTCTAAAACATTGTAAAGAGATCACAGCTGCAGCCTGCAATATTGTAGCAGGATGTAAGGTTTCAGTGTAACAGAATTGATTTCAATTTTTCATTTGGCTACTACAAATAGAAGCGTCCCATCGCGCTGCAGACCACCTCACTGACGAGCTCCACTTTTTTTCAATTTTTATTAGTGCTCCAATAGAAACAAAAGCTTTCATGAAGATAATCTTATCCAAATACCATGGTTAGAAAATTATTAAATAAATATTTGTTTATTTGAAGGTAAATTTAATCATTTTTATGAAATTTTCCAACTTAATTTTATATTTTTTATAATGTTAACTCTAGTAACTTGTAAGCAGCAAGTTAAAGTCCACAGTGGGCTACTGCCTCCTATCTTAATTTTTTTAGCTTCTCTCACTTATCAGGACAAGCAACCTGGTAATAGGTTACCAGGTAACACTAGGGTGTTAAGACACTCCGTTCTCTTTAAACATACTTTTCGTCAAATTCTTAAAGCTTTACCTCGTTACTAGAGCAAGTAAAAGAAAACATTAAATATTTCATTCCCCCAACTAGGAATCGAACCCGTAACCGTTACGTTTACAGTCGCACGCTTGTGCCTTTGCGCCACAACGGCCTCATTTAATAGATAAAACATGAAATGCACTGTAAAAATTTTATATTTTTGGTTTTTATTCTCCCAGTAGTAATTGTGAGATAGGCCGTGTGATCAATTTGGGCGAGTAGTGATAGATCACGTTTTAAATTGAATTTTCAACTCGACTTGCTTGTGTAATGGCCTACCATTCCTATACTGTAGTTGCAAATACTTATATATATTCTATTAATGATTAAATATTTGCGTTGACCAGCCAAAATAACTTGTAGTACACCTTTTAGCATCTTAATTTTATAAAAAGAATTACTTATTTGGAGCGCTAGATTTATTACATTTATATTCTTATCACAAATTTTAATTCATTGCATATGATCTACATATGAAATTTAACAGACAGACAAAATATCTATACGACGACGAAAGTTTGTTTATTTATTCATGGTATAAGCAAGCTTTATCGTAACATTCAAATTTTATCAATATCTATGGAAATGTAAGGTGTAGTGAATAAATAAAGCCTAAAACTGAGGAACCGCTATTGTAAAAATCAGTCTGTGCCTCTATAGCAACAAGCGCAACAAGCGTCTGCCGCACTGCTACAAAATGCCCAAAAACACGATTTTTTTATTCATTTTGCTTGATATTTATAGTAAATATATCAGTGTTATAAATAAGATCATATTCTATCTTATTGCGGCCGTGGTGGTACAGTGGCACAAGGGTGTGCTTGTAACGTGACGGTTGTGGATTCGATCCCTATCCGAGGAAGTGAAATATTTAATTACGTTTATATTTCCATTTCTTCGCTCTGGTGTCGAGGTAAAGCGCGGCGTTGAGTTCTGCCAATCAATACGCAATGCCTCCAGAATTCGGCAGAAAGTTTGGGACGGAGTGTCTTAACACTAGGTTCCCTCTGTCTAAATTGCTGTTTGCGGGATACACCGTGAAGCTGATTTGATTTATATTTTATCGTATAGATGGGCATATCTTAATTGAACATAGGTCACACAATTTCTACTTCACTGAGCGTGTCAAACAGTTTTCTCTTACAAGGACAGGATTATAAGAAATATTTAAATATTTAATCATTATACTTCTGAGTATTAAATGTATTGCATACATATTACCAATAATTATTTTATTACCAGTCAAATGTTTTCCAAGTACGCTACGATCCTGATAACCAATAGGTTGTAAATAATGTACGAGTTAAAATAAATATTAGATTTTAACTAAGGCAAATATAATTTCCTCATAGTTGCAGTTTAAAGACAAGGCAGTGGTACAACGCAATATTTTTTATCAAAACAAAACCCATAAAACATTTTTTTATGCACTTTTTGTCCTTTGTTTTAAATATTTTACATAATTAGAATATTTAAAAATAATAACTAAGTCACAGTTGATACAGATTGCGTCTACCAAATTCCAATTCTAGTATCTAAACCTATCAACATATTAAGTTTAAATCATTTGTAATCCAAAAAAAATGGTAAGGTGCACAGCATTTTAACCTCAAAATAATACAAAATGTTTTAAATGTAATATTTCAGGTGAGCCAATATAAGCTAATAACTCCATGAAATATTGTGGAATCATTTGCTAAATTTTTAGGCCTATAATAGAACAAATGAAGCTAAGAAGCTTAAACGCAATTAAAAAATGCATTTGCTGCATATCGATTTTGCTGCATTTTGTATGAAACTCGCCGCGTAATCAATACCTATTGGGAACCTCCCGTGGACCTACAGTTACCAAATTTGACACGAAGAGAGATACAATGCAAATAAAGGAAAGAATCCAAAATGTGAAAATTAATATATGAATTACTTATATGAAATAGGTATTTATATTTCATAAAAATAATTACAAATTTATATTTGAAGTTAATTTCATACAAAGTGATTGTATATACCCGCAAACTTCAATGTATATATTGGAAGTGTAAAGCTTTCCTCTTGAATAAAAGTAAGTATATATTATATTACATAGAGTCGACGAAATTAAAAGAAGCAGGTTATCTTAACATATTTACTTAACACTGATATAATGGTTCTCGTATAGTATGCTAGTGTTTTCGTTGAAAATGTATTTGTAGTAGCATCTGTTCTTGCAACCGACGACAAACTATAAACTGAAGCTCTACTGGTCTTAGGGGAGAATTATAGCATGTGCCAACTTTCTCACACAACTTCCAAAGTATATCTGGCGAACAATAGATTTTATAATTGTAGTACATGTATTAGAATCGGTATTGTTAAAATGAAAACACATGCCTTTTGTCGACTTGACCACCAAGGAAAATTTAATTTTCCCATTTATTAGGGTTCCGTTCATCAAAGAGTACAAATCAAATACAGAACCCTTATAGGATCACTTTGTTGTACGTCTGTCCGTTTGTTAAGACCATTTATCTTGCCCCTGCGCCACGACTGGCCATAAGCTCAAATGGATGTATAAAATTTGACGAGCTAAAAGAATAATTTATTGTTTAAGTTAACATACTACCTAAACCTATATAGGTATAATAAAGCTAATATAATATAATAATAATATAAAGCTAAAGCTTTATATGTAGGTATAATAGCTATAGAAATTAGTGAATATTTTTTTTTATGTAAGATAACAAATAATCAGAGGACTATTAGCTGTGATGGCATCTATGTAGATGCCATCACAGATGGATCGTTATGTGTAAAGTACAGCGCGAAATAAAAAAAGAATTAAAATATGAAAATTATACTTACATTTCATTATCAATAAATAGAAGAAGTATAAGAACAAAAAATATCATGCATGTGCTTTTAATAACGATACTACTTAATTGTTATCGTTTTAATTCTTTATCTTATGTAAACATCCTAATTCATACGATGAAAAACATTACGCTACTGATCTGATTTAGGTATATCAAATTACTGTATATATAAGGATTCTGTTTTACTGGATTTAATTATTATTACTATTTATTAATAGAATTTTTATATTTATTAATTCAATTTTAATTTTGGCTAACAATTATTCGAATAAAAAATTAAAAGCGTCCATAGTTTGGTAAAACATTTAACTTTTATGGAAAACACAAGAGGGCCAAATGAAAATTTTACTCAATTTTAAACCAATATGTTATAACAACGCCTACCTCTACATATATATGTAAATATTTACATGGTATAACAATTTTTTTGTAGTGAAAATATTCGTATATTTTTTACCTTTAAAGTGCACCCGATTGTTCAACTTGTGACAAAATACAGTACAATTTTACTAAATTGTTTATAATATATTAAAAGTCAACTATTAAAGTCATTTTGTAAATACGCACAATGTACACGAAGCTTTATTTTGATTACTTATTAAGTTACTATATATTTAGATACAGTTGTAAATCGTCATTCGTTTATATAGAAACCGTTTAATGCCAGTGTTGAAATAGTATTGCAAACGGACGGACCTATGATGCGGATTTATTTTAATATTTTGTCTTTAATTTGTGTACTAATATATTTTGACTTAACTGTTGCGAAAATACAAAATGGTATTGTATTTTAAGCTTATGATTTACGTTAATTATGTTCTATTTAAAGAATAATTTTGAATTTAAATTATTTTGATAATTTCAGATTTAGCACTCAATAGTTTAAATGGCATTGACAATCCTATAACGTTTTTGGATAAAGATTTATACACGATCTCCAATAAGGTAAAATATGTATAATATAATACCATTAAAATTTTATAATAATGGTACGTGTAATGGCGGTTTTAAGAAAATTATCAAAGACATAAAATAAATAAAAGCACATAAAAATATTACTACTAAACTTAGCCTTTAATTCACGTAATCATGCTAATAACGATTCATTATGTAGGTAAAATCAAAACTGTTTCTTTTAACCAGAAGATTATCTAAAACTGTAGTTAAAAGAATTTCACCGAGGGCCCTGTACCAATTTCAAGATTATAGGTCAACCAGAAGTACAATTTATAAAAAAATGACAGAATTAAGTTTTCGGGCCTGTGCACTCATTCTATAAAAATATCTATAAAATATAATATAGAGATATATCTATAAAATGATCTTGACAAAAACGTAAAATACTTTTTTTTTAAATTTGGTTGGGTGCCAACACTCTATGACTGACCATCAAATATCATACTTAATTAACTATCATACTTAATTTCAGTACAATTCATACGGAGGTGAAAAATTAGTAGTCAAAGTATTCTATGAGAGTCTTTGTCCAGACTGCATGGAATTCTACAAGTACCAATTTGCTCCAACTGTACTAAAACTGAGTCAATATTTACACATTTTAACTTTTCCTTATGGAAATGCACAGGTATTAATTATACATTTTTTATATTCTTCGCAATAGAGTCTTAAAATATCATGCCAAATATTTATAAACATATTAAATAAATTTACTATGTATTAAATATTTATATATATTTTTTTATAATATAATATTTATAATAAAAATATTACTAAATAAAAAAAATATTACTATTATTAATATCTTTATACATGTAATTATTATTTTCTTGCAAATTAAATTCGTTTTATAGACCACAACGGACCATGGGCGGGTAACATTTAAATGTCAACACGGGCCTGCAGAGTGCTATGGAAACAAGCTGCACGCTTGCGCTATTGATTACCTTCGTAACACTACCGCAGCTGTAATCTTCAATAGTTGTATGGTGGATCCAGATCATCGCGGTGGGTCTGACGACGCCGCAGCAGATACGGTATTAAAAACATCTATTTCAATATTTAATTTTTCAAAAGCTCTTTTCTCCAAGTTTTTTCTATCACAGTATATACTTGATATTTTTTACATCACTAACAAGAAAAATTGCTAATAATTCGATTTTCCATTTTAAAAATTACATTTCAATTTCAGTGTGCGTTACAACTAAACTTGGATTCAAAACCTATAAAAAAATGTGCAAAAGGAACACGTGGGTCAGAACTTCTTAAATATTATGGTGAAAAAAGTAAGAAAGCAAATTTTAAATACGTGCCGTATATTCTTGTTAACAACTCTTTAAAAGATGGAACCAATTTTATGAAGGATGTATGTGACGAGTTTACGGTACCTCCACCGGAGTGTGCAGAATATTACTAAACATGAATATTACAAACATTACTACGAAAATTAATATTTTTTTAAATATAAATTATATCAATATGTGTTTTTCTGTTATTTTCAATCAAGTTGTGCTCCTGCTCAAAATATGTTTTACGCCTAAAGCGTGCTTCTTAGTTATTGCTAACGATTATCGTACAGGAGCAATAACTTTAATACATGCATATTAAGTATTGTATTAGTTATTACTTGGTATAGCGTTAGCAAATTTCCTTATCGATTTTATTCAAAAACGCTTTCCATTTTATTTGTTATCACTAAAAATATAAGATAAGATGAGCAATTCCAATGAAATGCGTTTAATTTATGATTCATCATTTAAACAATGTCACTTCTTCCTCCTACCTATCTACTTGAAAATAATAATTGAATAATACCAGCATAAAACAGCAAAAGAGGTCACAATTATTGAAATTATTTTTATATTTCCAGTAACATGGCGATATACATTGTTCGGATAACTGGAAAGGTCCGACATTGTGGCTGTTACAACTCACAAATGCGTCATGAGGTAAATATTCGAAATATTCATTGTGAGTAAGTAGCCATTGCACCGTGTGCGTTACTAATGGCTCGGCCCAGTCATTTAAAAGCGTTTATGATAACTTTCTAACTATGTGCTTATTTCAGATTTATGATTATTCATACAGACGGATGTAACAAGAATAGACAATGCTTTGTGATACTAACAAAAAATATAAATATCAAGTCGATAATAACAATATGTAACACTGTATATATAGCTATTTGGAGCTCCGTCCTCTATTGGGAGACCTCGGTTGACCTTCGAAACCAGTATCAGAGATACTGGAGGAATGTCACGTAAAAAGCATGAGGATCCCCTGGAGGGTATGTATGAAGAGGTTGATGACAGTGGACGAGGCGAAAGAGGTATGTAGAGACCGTAGCGTTTGGCGCTAGAAGAGTGAAGCTATATATGTATGTATATACATATATGTACAGAAACTTACTTTGTAGTGGTTTATAACATACAAAAAATAACATTAAATTCTCATTGAAATTTGAAGAGATTTATACAAATGAATAATACTTTGATCATTACATTCATAACGTCGAGAGCAGCCCGAGCTCCAATTATTTCAGTGAGTGCAAAACTGCAGACGGCTAGAATTTGTATTGCATAATGCACAAGCAAGGCAGCCCACCTTGAAAACCAGGAGAAAGTTTATAGGCTTAATTATTCTTTAATTACGAGAATCTGTTTAAACGCTCAGTAATTTTACATTTTAAAATGGGAATTAGTTTTGGTATTTACGCGCTGAGTAATTTTACATTTACTTATTAATATCAAGATATCCTTAATATAATACGAATCTTTGATGTTATTTTGTAACTCTATTTTAGAATTAAATATTTAACATGTTTCTACTTAAAAAATCTACTAATCATCAACAGGAAGTATAAAATAATTGTTTTCGTGTCTCTCTCTACCTATTTTAAAAGCAATATTGCTTATACCTTGATAGCACTAAACAATACCATTGTGTATAAACTCTACCCCGTCTATAATATGACAGGCAAGTTCCGTCTCAGTTAAGCGACTATATAATACATACATATATAATACCTACAACAACTACCTAACTATATAAACATACTCGTATTATCATATTCCTACAGCGTGAGCAGCATGAGCTAATAACTGACACGTGGCCTATTATGTTACATCATGACCAGTTGAAGTAATTATCTAAACAATATATGGTGGCTGGTGGCATTGAAATTAATACCATTCTGTAAGTACCTATGCATGGCACATCATTACCTGCCAACCTCTAGGTCCACGATACCAGCTTGTTATGAAGAATTGCGCGTTGAATAACGCAACTAGAATTAGAACAAGTCTCTTAAAATTAATTCACCTGAGGCAGAATCGAACCCGTAACATTCATCTCCACAAAATTCATTTCTACAATCAGAGGCCACGACGGCCTCAGAAGTATAAAGAGAAAAAATACTAACAATCCATTTTGTAAATATGTAATTAAATCTGATTTTTATATGAATGTGTATGTGTTTGAATGTGAATTTAAATCCACATACACAGGATCAATAGGAACTGATGACTGCAGCAATGTAAAAGCCAACATTGCAAGGCTGCATGATTTCAATTTTTATCATCACCGACATAATCTTTTCCAAAAATGCATTTTTATTTCTTTAAAGTTTAATAAATAATATAAGTACATATTCATAAATACAATATGTAATGTTTGAAAATATATCTATCTACTTACTAAGTAGTAAGTAGGTACAACTAATTACTCTAAAAGTAGAAAGTTGTGTTAAAAGCTACTATTTTATTTTTAACAATGTGCCTATTCTAAAATAGATGAACCTATAGTTTATAAATAATACAACAATACATTAAGTATAAAGCCGTAACCTCATTAAATACACTCGTATCATGTATATTTTGAGATATATTGAAATAAATAAAGATTGTACCACGAACCACGATGCAAACTCTTACTCTCTTTTGTATGAAACGGAGGGTGGACTCTATGCGGGGGACGGTCGCTCCCGGCAAGTCAGTGCGTCGCCATTCACCCGAGGGACGACCGACGTGCAACCGCAGGGACACAAACATCACCCATCTCTATCTTATTGCCTGCAAACGAAAGAGATAGAAGAGTCGACATTGAACGAAAACAAATCAGTCGCTAGAGAACACGCCGTTCCCGTCTCCCGTTGACTTGGCACGTCGCCCAATGACGCGTGCCAGCCGACGACGGCCACGTGCATTCAAAATATGTCTCTAGTAAAAATTATATTTATATTATTTCTCTGTTAAAACAAAAACACAAAATATAACATATTATAGCTACTGTTTGATATTGACTCAATTCAATGAGTAATTGAACGATTCATTTTCATTTTATTTCAATCATGACAACGAAAAGTAGGTTTTAAATCGCTCTCTTAGCTATTATTTGTATATAATGTATTCGTGGTATGAGTGGATTTTATAGAAACCCACGCATTTGTTTCAACTTAGTTAATGGAAGGACGGGCAGGTTACAAGTTACAACTAGCCTGTATATCCTGTCTTAACAGAATTGCAGGGAGTAAACAAGAATTATAGAGCGAAAATAGCATTAATTATTTTAAAAACCTTCGAGAAGCAAACTCGTTTATTGGATGTGCTTGTTCTTTTAAACATAATTAGTCTTGTCTAAAGTACAGAACTGGTGTATCCTACATACAGTATTATTAAATATCGCCTAACTACGAATTTTAGTAAAAATATATATAATTAAGTTACGAATAAATAAAACAACATAGACTGTAAGTATCCTAAAATCCACGTTATTTAAAACTTAATGTAAAATCTTAATTATTCTCTAACTTAATTATATTATCTGTGTCGGACGCAGTAAGGCCACTCTTCATTATCGTTATTATCATAAAAACTATGAATTTTGTTCAAGGTTTTTGTAAATCATACTTCTAGAGTTTCAATTTATTCTTAGTTATACTTACAACTTATAATTGTAATAATTTACAACAAAATCGACATACAATTATTTATAATTTTATTTCTCATACTTGAAATAATAAATGTTAAACAACAAGAACAGAATTGTTTGTTACTTTATTATTCATTAAATAAATGAATAACAACAGACAGCACATAAAATGTCTGGATGTAAAAAGTAAAGGACGCGCCTTCTCGATGACGTCACACACCTCTGAATCACGAAGGACCAGAGTGATGCGCCTGCGCATATAACATATTCGACTATTCTATCATTTACAATGGCCGTTAAACAGCCACTTTTAATATGCCAAAAACGTAATGCCGTATCCTCATTCCTATTGATTCATGTTTTAATGCCAGCTCACTATGATTCGGCCTTCGTACCAATAATATAGAAGTTGCTAAGTCTGACTTCGGAATTACTAACAATAATATGATCGAATTAATGAACCAGTGCACGTCGGCGGAGGTGAGGGGACCATCCAGTGCGCATATTATACTAGCTTGGTTGGTGGTTGGGATGCTTAACAAATATCATTTTTGCCATTATTTATTATTTTGTTTATCTTTTGTTTTTTTTTCTAATTAAGGCAGATATGGCAGATCCTTATTTATAAGAAAAGCAGATATTCATTTAATGTATTTCAATAGTAATTTAATTTTATTTAGTTATACATTTCACAACTCTACGTCAAGCAACTTTTTCGAAAAACAATAACTGACTCGTACAACAAGAATTATAGTCGTAGTTTTCATAAATAGAACGCTTTTACATACGTTACAACAAAATACAAATATTATCTTTAGGTACCCACAAGTAAGAGTTATCATTGAATATGATGGAAACATTAATCAAAAATTGATAAACATTTAAATGGTGCAAATGTTACTTACGTAAATCAGTCTTTTGTTGTCGTTGCGATTGTGGATCGTATATCAATCAGAAATTGCTTTTACGTGCAGGCGATAAACAAATCATTATAATAATTAATATATAAATCATTTCCAATTTAAAATCTTTATTATATCACTACATATCAGCTATGCAAGGAGCCAACATTTGAATTAAAAGAAGAAGAGAAGAAGAAGATACATAAATATAGATATTTATGTAGATGTGTTTTAGCGATAAAAAGATTAACTATTAGGTTGATGAACAAAAGACATTTATTGTTTTAACATCTCCATTCATTAATACGTATGTAGGTAATAATTATATGAATTTGCACCAAAGTACTTATACTTGCAACTGACTTTTACTGACTTTTGAAATTATCAATAATTGTACCTATATAGGCACAACATGAAATCTAAATGATATTATGATATTTTGTTGAAGATTCGTAATATTTATGACGTTCTTCCAAGACGTTTCGATGTTCAGCGAAGTAATAAATTAAATTGTGATGAGGAAAATGTGACTTTCGTTCTGTTGACAAAATAAAAGTTTTTTTTTAAAAGAATCACACTTAAGAAATTGTTTTAACTTTTTAATTTTGATTTTTTAAATTCTAAGACCGGGACTCGGGCTGCGTACTTGGCCAGAGGTGAAGAACCTATAGGCGGGTCGGGCGATAAGCCGCCGCCATGTTTACTCGATGATTATTATAAATCATAGACGTAAGCGTTGCAGCCTTTGACCTGCAGATAGAGATGGTAGCTGCTCTTTTACTCCAATTTAGAACTGATACATTATAATTATATCTTAATCAAACTTCTAAAGAAGTTCTAGTGCAAAAGGGCAGAGTTCAAAATAACTTTTTAGACACCATTATGTGAGCACAATATGATACATGATATCGCAAATAACGTTTTTATATTCACACATATCTCATGTATAGCGGATTAGGTAAAGAATTTAGATTTTTTTACCTTCACGTTGTATTGATAATGTTAAGACACTAATCTAGATTATGAACACTTCATTCTCCACGTTCCGCTCCTTTTAAACGAAACCTACAAGAATTTATTACTAGATTAGAAGAATAAAAATATATTTAAATTAAAAACACTGATCCAGAAGGAACCGACATCCATAACACTGCCCATCAGCCACAATCCAACTAGGTACTATCTATACTAGGTAGAATCTTGTCCACATTTATTTCAGTATACAATATATTCATGAGAATACATCAAACAATGAATATTCGCTACAAACAATGAATTATCTGTTTTAATAGCAATAACAAAGTTATCACTTCAGAATGGTTCTTGTTAATATGTATAATAGCTGTAGGCCATTGGCTTGACCACTATTTCCTGTGATACACCAGCCGCCGCCCGCTGCGCCGATAAATGTCCCGACCGACTTCCGTCACATTACACACCACGACCCATCTGCATCTCTTCATATTTATTTACAATGAATCAAATAACATTCGTCATTTTAATTTTTATAATAATTAGATTCATGTTGTATTCCGCACACAGCAGAGTAGGCAGGGAACCTAGTGTTAAGACACTCCTTTCCCCACTTTCCGCTGAATTTTTCGAGGTATTGCGTGTTGAGTGGGGAACTCAACGCCGAGTTTTGCCTTGGTGTCAGAGAGAAGAAATGGAAATATTCATAAATAATAATTCTCTCGTGTGAGGATCGAACCCACAACTGCCCCGAGTCCACGACCGCCTCATTTTTTTATATTTTATAGATACCAAATAACCAGATCGCTATCTCTAATAGATTGGTAATCATGCCGATAAAAAGATAAACTCATACATAGTCTATTGTGTTTAAATTATGTATAAAAAATATAGGATTACATTAAAGAAATTCATATTCTTTGTACAGACATATTCAAGTAAACATCTATCATGTTAATTTTACAAAATTCATTCTTAAATTAATGTAAAAGTAAACAGTATCTCGCAATTCAGAAGAGATCTTATGACGTCATAGTAGTCATAGCTTCTGTGAAGTGAAATCTACCTTAGCATTGCTTTATTCCTTGTTACTTGCCGGTACTTAGCTAACCTTTTTTTTGGAGAAGCTATTTAAAGTAATGTTCTTGAATTACGAGATCTTTTTATATTTATAAATACAGTACTGATTTCATTATACTCGTAACTCATATAGAAACATGATAAGACAATAGGTGTTTTGTAGATTTTATATAATCATTTTATTATACACTATTCGTCATTATTAAAACAATATTTCAATTGCTTATTTGGAAACGGTTCAAAAGTTAGTAATTAATGGCTGGGTTATATGAGGCATTTTTTTATAAAATTAGATAGTGAAATTTAAGCATAAACTATGAGTTTAAAACTAATGGCCCAGAGTTTAAACAAAAATTTCATCTACAAACTAAATGTAACAATATAATTTGATGATTTTAAGCATGCCTAGGCCTAAAAACTGTAGATTATAATGCATACTTATATCTAAATAATACAACGCTATAGTAACCCAAACAGCATACGAGACAAGAGTTAGGTAATTTACACGTAACACTACTAAAAATATTCGATTTAATTGTAGAACGTAACATGGTGAATATAAAGAATGCTATAATATTATATCGAAATGGAAAGGCTTACGAGCTAATCAATCATAGGTGTCGCGGATACGGCGCCAGGCAGAGCTGGTGTCACGGTCACGCGCGGTTGCGTCACGGCGGCCGCTGCAACAGTGAGCACGACCTTACGGCCATGCTGGTGCCCACTGGTAATTAACACTGATACATCTAATATTTATCTAGGTTAACAATTTTTGATGTTTTTTTTTCAGGTTCCCGCTGTATCCCGCTTACAGCAGGGTAGGCAGAGGAAACCTAGTTTTAAGAGACTCTGTTCTCCACTTTCGGATGGAAGTTTTATGTTACAACCCCATAAACAAATAAAAATCTTAAATCTTTAGGTCAAGTGAAGCTAAGAATGTGGCACTTATGTTTTTACGAGAACATTTCCCTGTATGAATAAGATACAGAAAACTTTTTTATTCCAAGAATTAAAACGTCGCATCAATGACTGTTTTATACGACAACATTTTTATGTGTGAATGTTAAATATCATTATCCAAATCTAGAGAATGCCAAATCAACACTTACGGACTCTACCATATGAGCTCTATGTTTAACACTATTCTTCTTAATAAGATACTTCCTATTTAAATAGTTTTTTTTCAGCTTCACGCTGTATCCCGCATAAAGCAGGATCGGCAGAGAGAGGAGCCTAGTGTTAAGACACACCGCTCGTCAATTGTGTTGAGTTGGAATCGAACCCACCACCTGCCACTTCTGGCTGATCTGACTGGCTTCAAATAAATAGTTGACTGTTTTATATCTAAAATAAAGTACTACAGTAGCCAGTAAAGACTACTTATAAAGCATACAATATACAAATTTAATTTCGTTCTATTATTGAATCGTCCATTATTCGGGCGGAAGCACGTCATTTTCCATTAGCAGGTGAACAGAGACGTTGGAGCGCCGCGCCGGCTCCACTTCGAGACCTATTATTTAAATCCCGTTGGACGCTGGTCCCATTATCGTCCACTACTACACTGTGTAAGTGAATCCGACTACTAGCTCCCAAACAATATTAGCATGGGTGATAAAAATATTAAATATCAATGGAAATTGTATAGTATTTTGTATTACAGTTTTTATCAATATTCATAAGAACCCCTCACCGAATAGAAAATCGGCGGAAAGTGGGGAACGGAGTGCCTTAACATTAGTTTCCCCTCTGCCTACTCTGCCTTGTGCAGGATACAGAGTGAAGCTGAAAAAAAATAAGGATTACTTAATCTAACTATATATAAAATTTATATCAAATAAATAAAGATAAAATCGAATGAAACAATCTATATAAAAACTTTTCAAAAGAAATATCGTCACAAATTTCGTCGCAGTATAATCCAATCTCTCAATCGCTTTGTGAGGTTTTTGTTTGATGAGCCAATAGTAATTAATCAGTCAGAAGAGCAGGGAAGGTACACCTCAGCCAGTGGACTCGTTTTATTTACAGCTTCCTCTCTGAAATTAGAAAGAGTTTCTATTTAGATAATCTATAAAAATCTGATTTATAAGTAACTTAATATTTGATAGCAGATGCAATATTTAATTTAAATATGTATAATGTAAGCGTAGTTTAAGCCAAAATCTCGTTATAGAAACCAAAAAAACTCTACTATTCTATATTAATGAGGTAAACTTTGAGGAACCCAAACAACGAATGTCTACCTACTAAAGTGTCAAAAGTGTACCTTTTAAACATCATGAATTCATTCCCCCGGAACCTTTTACACGCGCTTTCACGCACAAGAACTACCACGGGTCACTCTTATAAATATTCAATGCCGACCCTGACAAGGATAGGAGGTAGGTTCGCGACTTAATACATCATTAATCTTTTACCTGCATAGACCAACACTGGAAAAAGTTAAATGAAAGTACTTTCACTTCGGTTGTTCCAACTTGGCAGCAAATGATTTTTGTTTTGAGATGATTAACAGATGAGATAAGAAAAGAGAAATTATTTATTATTAACCTTTAAAAGTATTTTTGTAAAATAAATGGCAAAATTTTTAACAGCTTATCATGGTGTTGATATAACCAGAAATTTTAATACGATTTAATGGTTTACATGAATTAGTAATAGTTGTAGAATCGAAGGGAATCTGGAAGCCAGCCAGTTGGTCGAAGGGCAGGCGTGAGGCGAGGCGTAGGTAGATGTCGCAGCGAGCAGCGACAGTAATTATCGGCTGTGTCGACGACTCCAGGCCGAGCGTTCACCCCGAGGGTCGGGCACAATACGCAACTGTCAACATTGCATCCAGCCTATCATTAATAGCCTCAAAAACCACATTAACATCATGCAATCCTCTTATTCTCTTTCAACTCATTCACTCATCCCATTTCGAAATTGCTATTCTTTAGACATTTTAGCTACTTACAGATATTTCTACTATTTGAGGATAATACAAAATTAGTATTATAAAATATTAATATTTTTTGTAGCTCTACAATCAATAAATTGTAATATATTAAAAACCTTTATGAAAAGTATATAATACATATCCAAATTAGTAAATGTCTATATAATCTTATAAATAATATGTATATTTATGTACGTACAAGCACTTTATGGATGGCGCAAATATTCCAATTATTTTACAGAGCGGAACGATAGGAACTTTATTAACAATTACTTACTACTAAAGTGTAATGTGAAAATTATAATAGTTTATTATTTAGGTAGTGTCGCAACGAGTGGGGTGAGGCCTAGCCAATCGTGCAAGTCGACGGCTCATGGTCGTCCGCCACCCACTCGCCGCTTAAGCCCATATAAAGTATACGGCCGCTCAACTGTTCAATAATATCCATATTTTTATAATATATACTGTTGCAATATGCTTATTGGATATTTAAAAATATCTTCACTTGGTGCTTTCATTTTGGTGCACAATAATGTAAGCATACATACAAACAAGGTTCCCACTTCCCAGACTTTTCAGATCATAACCCCTATTATTTTTTTTGTAAGACTTCTTACCAGCCTTAGTTAAATACCGCCTTCTTATACTATATTGTACTAAGTTGTACTAACAAAGCTTAAATTGAAAACAAACTTAGGTATTTAAAACCCCCAAGGTAGATGAGGACGTGGTGCCCAGTTTAATATGAAACAAGCGTAATATTACCGGTACATGGTTACGTTAGAAGTTATTTTTAGTATATAAAAATATTATATTAAAAAAGTGAGATCACAACGTGTACCTACTACTGAGTGTCTTTAACAGAAGTCAAATTAAGGCTTAAATCACGGATTTTTACCGAATTTTAATGTAATTAATAATTATAGTTATTGATTTTAAAATAAACCTACACATATCTATTGATAATCAATAAACTCGATTATTATTATCTGTTGGATTTACATACTATTCATTATTTTTGCTCAATGAAATATCTACGATACGTCACCGAAATATGTCGTTAAACTACAATATTTCATTAAAATACAAAATCCCGTCATTTAATTCGGTACTGGTTTATATTTTTTTAACTAGACAAGCAATACATAAGTATATTTCATTTAGACATATTAAAAGAATACTAGACGAACTTGAAATGATGGAAAATTTATAAAAAAATATGAACAGCTAGTCAGATGTCAGGTGCGAGTCGTCTCATTAAATGTCGAATTGTGTTGGACAACAATGCGTCGTTACGTTCCCCAGCCTAGCGGATTCCCGCGATCACCGCAAACTTTATACAGTAATTACCTGACTCTAGTGAAAGCTTCCTAGCACTTTGTAACATTAATACAAAACACTTTTTGTGTATTAGCATGGTTAAAAACTTATTATAACATGTATACATGGTATTAACTTTATTTTAATATTCGCTCTGGTGTTGAGGCAAAACGTGGGGTTGAGGTCCGCCACCCAACACGCAATGCCTGAATTCGGCAGGAAAAAAGGGAACAGTGTCTCAAGACTAGGCTGTTCACGCTTCTTAGCCCGCAGCCTGCAGTGTGCGTGATACAGCGTGAAGCTGATATTTATGATATGATAAAATATGAGAACATACACGTACATATATGTAATATAGGTTAAATGGAAAAAAATATCGAGTTAATGCATTTACTTTGTTGACTCATGCTACTACTGTATTCTAATGAAAGAATACACAAGAAAATTGTATTTCTCGTTAATAAAGTTATTACTTATATGAAGCTACCTGTTAAATTTTTTTTTCGTATTTATTTCTTCCCATCCCTATCACAGTACCCTCGTCTACCTGATACTGTGAGGCACTCTTTGTTTTGGTGGTCGTTGAACTTATTATCTATGACTTGTTGAATACTTTAATAAATTACTCGGGTAACGAAAGTAAATAACTCCCGATGTTAATAATCAATCCTAATCCATAAATTAAAATTATATATTTTTCTAAATTATTAAATTTTATATTTTTCTAAATTATTTTATATTTTATTATAGGAACATAGAATTATTCAAATACTGATTTGCACCCTAAGTGGGAGAATTCTAGAAAACGATGAAACACGTGTTCTATTAAATATTTTTATAAATCTAAATTTCAAATTTTATAAAAATCGGTGCCGATTTAAATTTTTTTCCATACAAATTTTCAACCCCTATTTCACCCCTTCAAAGATAAAATTTTTCAAAATCGGTTCTTAGTGGATGTCCTGATTACGGAAGTAAACATCTGTCTAAATTTCACGTTTCTACCATTAGCGGTTACAGCTGTGCGTGCGTCTTACCTCAGTCAGTGAGGACAAGTCCTTTTATATATCTAGACTAGACTAGATAAAGTATTTAATTTGAATAAATTTAAGTTTAAGTCCAACTATTCGACTTAAATTAAAACATACCCAAATTAATAACTTTGAATATGGAGGGGCAAAAAAATCACAACACAGTATTTATATAAACTCAATTTTACTGGTATCTGGAAATCATATTTTTTAGCTAATTGACTTATTACATTCAAAATAATAAAGCCTATAAAAAAATAATGCTGCTGCATTTTAAGTAGTAAAACATCTTTTTAAATATGCATAGCACGAAATTTGTTAAGTAATCACACAAAAGTTACAATTTACATGTTCATTGTATAGAATGTTATAGTAAATAAATACAAAAAGAGTAAAAGTTAAATAATATTTTCTCGAGGCCAGTCTAGGCTCAGGGCCACAAGCGTGTGAGTGGTAAACACGACAGGTTGTAGGTTCGATTCCCACTTGAGGAAACGAAATATTAATATTTTCATTTCTTCGCTCTGGTGCCAGGCGTTGATTTCCGCCGCTTAGCACTCAATGCCTCCAGATTTCGGCGGAACGTTGAGGAGCGGAGTGTCTTAGCACTAGGTCCAACCTACCTGCTACATGTGCGATACATCTAGTACATATTATATTGTTTTCTTAAATAACCAGAAAGGAGATTCCAACCACTTAAATAAGTTTAATAATAATCAACACTGTTCATAATATGAAATAATTAATCCTAGTTGACCGTCCCTTCAGTAAGCGTATGTCAAACAATACAACACGTCTATTAATAGTTAGCGTATTTGGAACACACATTATTTATCTGGGGCAATGCGTTGTATAAATTCAGCAGTTAACATGTGGTTATCTTAAATAGTATAATGTTATTTTTATTGTAATTACTTTTCACTTAGGTCTTTTAGCATCATTATTATCGCTAGTCGTATCGGGGACAGGTTGTAAGTTCGATCCCTACTTTAGGAAATGAATTATTAAATATTTTTATTTCTTTATTCTGGAGTCGAGGTGAAGCGCTGAGTTCCACCACTCAACTTGCAATGCCTCCAGAATTCGGCTCGAGGCGGAGTGTCTTAACACAAGGCTCTCTCTGCCTAGCCTGTTTCATGCGGGATATAGCGTGAAGCTGAAAAAAACAAAGGTTAAAGTTACATATAATAAGACATCAGTTTAGGGCAACTGGAACTACAGCTACGGATTAACAGATCTGCAATAAAATTGAATCGTTGAACGCTTCTTAGGTAGTCGAACGGGAGGGCTATGTGAGGAGCGGGTGGGGCAGCAGTCAGCACGCAAATAGCGACGTGACCCGGCCATTGACTCGGTTTATCCTAAACCGTCCCACTACTCCAGTTAAGCCAAGACGCGAAGCCGAGCCAATCTGCCGCGGCTTGGTATCGATGTTAGAAACATTTCGGTTATCGTTCCGCCCTAATTTCAGTTAATGGAGATTTATAATTTATAGATATATAATATATTTAATAGAGACGTAATAAGAATGTGTGTTTTTAAATTGTAGTTATATTATATGAAAGATGAGAAAGGAAAACAGGAGAAAAGTTCTAACAGTCAATCAATTTAAATCTATTTACTTTTCCTATGAAAATGAATACCCTAATATGAATTAATATAATAAACAACACAATTTATTAACGGAAAAAGAAACTTTATATTTTCACCATTCTATTTAAATTTTATTTTACGGTCAACGTTAGCCATAACATTTATAAATAATTGTATGTGGGTACCGAAATAATCCATTGTTACAAACAAACATTCAGTAAAAATAATAATCAAGTCAAGCTAAAATACACGCAAAATGATTTAGAACATGGCGGGACTGTCATTTTCCTTACTGTCAAAAACCAAATGTGATAACATATCCCATATGATAAATAAATACTCGCAATAAAATGATAAATAAATACTCGCAATAATTATAGATTATTTAATTTTATTTGAGGCCGTCGTGGCGCAGCGTCACAAGGGTGTGACTGTAACCCGACGGTTGTGGGTTCGATCCCACTCGAGGAAGTGAAATATTTATTCACATTTATATTTCCATTTCTCCGCCCTGGTTGAGTTCTGCCACTCAACACGCAATGCCTCCAGAATTCGGCACAATGTAGGGAATGAAGTGTCTTAACACTAGATTTCCTCTGCCTACCCTGCCGTGTGCGGGATACAGCGTGAAGCTGATTTAATGTTATTTTTGAATTTTAGAATAAAATTGTATAAAACAATGCATAGATATCACGTGTCACACCACGCAGCTTCGCCTGCGTTATTTTTCAAATAATAGTATCATATTGAAAACAATATCTATGTCTATACTGAAAAGTTAAGTTTCAGCCAATTCAATAAAACAGTTCTGTAAAGCAATTATGTTGAACAAATAGTTATTTAAAATGGCATAAGTTTTTTTTATTTATGAATAGATTGAAATAAAACAAACACACACATAAATACTTATTAAGAGAAGCTTACCAAAATTGACAAAATACAATAGTGACAAGTGCAAATTTAAAAATAATAGTATTTAACTGTATTGCGTTGTTAAATGCGACCAATAACTTTTTTTTCTCATATGTCTTCCATGTACAAACACCGGTCCTTTACGATTTTTTAATAAATATAGATATATATAGATAAGTATATTGGATATTGAAAAATGATTCAACACTTGGCAAGCAAAGACATTTCATGCACACGACGTAATTAGTCTCATCCTTTTTATAAGTCCTTCCTCATTAGTCAGTTTATAAGGGAAGGAAGGAACTACGTAATAAGGCATGCTCCATGCGTGCAATCTTTTTCAATAGAACCGTGCCATAATTTCTGATCATGTTAATGTCACCATACCCAATACTGCCGGTATCTGCCATAAAAGGAACCAGGTACACCATAATAGAAGAATAAATGTATTTATTCTACATTTGTAGGAATACCTAGGTATTATTGTTAAACTAAACGACGTTAAGTACAGTATTAACTTTGTATTGGTTTAAAATATATATGTATTTATACGTTACGTGTGCAGTAATTGAGTGTCTGAATCATTGTTATTGCTAACACGCACCGATGACACTAGGAATTGCGACCTTCAGCAAGTAGTGCAAGTACTGGCGATACGCTTTTATTGTAGTAGGTACATTCAAAGTATTTGACAAATATTTTATTGAATTTAATTTCTAAGTAACGTTATGACTAGAATAGTCTATCTGTCTGTCTGTAGTGTCTGTACTCTCTAGTACAGATAAAATAGTTTTACATAATGTTCCGTAAAATGTAATAAAATCATTAAAAAAGTCAGTAATTATTTTTATTAAATATTAAGATATGACCTACTAATACATACATAATGTATAATAAATATCTGCCTATTACAAATAATACCCTAATGTGCAATATGACTAAATATTTATATTACAACAGCTGATATCGCTGCCTAGCGATCAGACCTCACTGCTTCGCGAACAATGGATGATAGATAACGCCATAACTCATTGCTTTGGGCTCGTACAATACGCAGAACTATAAAGTTTCTATTTAAAGGATCCATATAACCTGCAGTATTGACACTGCAGTGCCTACTGAATGAAATATGAGTATGTAGTATACAGCAATTGTAATGTTAATGAAATGTAAACTTTCACAGTGCGCACACATGCACCGTGCAGACTTTACTTTATCCTGTGCCATACGCACACTTTCAATTCTGGGTTCACATGCTTTGTTCAAACACAATGAATCTCTTTTTGTTTTCAATCCGACGACCTTTGTTGATAATAAACAATATCGCCATTTAACTCAAAGAAATCTCGTAGGTATCCAGTACGGGATTTATAATTGTAGAGAAAACCTTATTTACAATTGACAATCATGGGCGTAGGAATAGGAAGTGCCGGTCAGTCAGTGCCCACCCCAAAATAGTCTTGCGTCTTTGCAAAACTAAAGTCCAGGCTCTACCTAGAAAATACACCCATGTTAACGATAAAGTCTGTCTACATTTGCTGTCTAATATAGTCTGTCTAAATTACTCATTGAATTGTCTCATCAATGATTTTGTTTAATTGACTTCAGTTGACTTTCAATGGTTTAAAGTGGCTTCAAAATTGTGTAACGAGTCTTTAATGCACCGTACAAGTATATTCGTATCTATTCACCGAGAAATACAAGGATCCCGCGGCGGCGCTTCCCACGTCCGTTAAATTGGTTTACGTCAATGCGGCCATTACGACCAAAATATCCATCCAACACGCGAACTCTGCCGCGTAAAAAGCATGTCAATCAATTTATGTCGAATGTGCTTAAATATTATTTTAGATCGATTTTGTATTTATTAGATTTTTTTCGCTAAACAAATGGTAAACGAAATTATTATGGCGAATTACGTTGAAAATTTTTATAGCAAATAAGTAGGCTATTTGGTTTATTGTTTTTACTTTAATTCAAAGAGAGAGAAAGAGAGAGTTTAAATACAAGTAAATAAATATAGCCATAGACATTACAAAATGTTTCAAAATGATATTTAATTTACAATACAAATGAAACCTTATTATTGATCTGTTGTTATGTAATCCAACGAAGTGGACAGTGCACGTGACATTTACTGACAGGGAACGAATGGTGCACTTTTGAGTTCACCACTAAATTGACTTCTGGCCTCCTCAGATTTGAAAAAGTGGAACACCAACTTTTGAATTGCTTCACTTCAAAAGTATATAGGTAAGTTTTAGAACAAATCAGTTCGTTTTATTGATTCTCATTGCAGAACTAAGTAGGCTTCGATTCCCCTGTGTTGCCCACACGGGGAATCGAAGCTTTTAAGTAATGAAAATTACTCTAGTTTGCGTTTATTTAAACATGTTAAGGCCTATTTTATTTATACGTTATACATGATACAAAAAGAAATATATGTAACGCTGCTTGGTTGTTTCTATTCCAAGTATTAATTATATTTTGAAACTTACTATAAAAACTAGAATTTAATATAAAAATAAAAAATCATATTAAAGAGTGATTATTGTAAAAAGTTATTGGAGCCTTTCCTGGCTCCAACTCTTCCGTATTCTCCTACATATATTGAGAGAAAGGCATGAGTTTTGCATATTTCTTAATCATCCTATCGTGAGACAATAACGATGGTTAAGAAGACAGAAACTCCGTACAGACATCCATAATACATACCTGTTGGTGTGTATTGTATAAACTATAGCCTTATAAAGTTAAGCACCAATTTCGAGAACATATAAATTTTATATACCAACTCGCCAGCATATGTTTCGTATTATTGTGCTCAATGCTTCACTTGCTAATAACAAAAGTAAGTCTTATAAATGTTAACATACTGTACAAGTACAAATTAAAAAATTATTACTACAATTAGAACGCCGAATCCAAACAAATTTACCTAAGAATTAACAAGTAAATAACTAAGAAGAAAAAATAAGTCAACATTAGTTGTGGTTTTCCTGGGTAGGTATCACATCTGCACGCGTCATGTCCGTGTAAAAATCGAATTACCGTTAGATATGTGTCATCGCGGCCTCGTTACGAGAGTCAGTACTCTGGGCTACCAAAACTTGTTTTTCCCATAAACCCTTTATTCTCATCAATTTCTTACAATTTAACCCAATTTGCCAAAATTTGGACACATTTGAAGACTGAAAACTTTACTTTAAATAATTACTCGAACATTATTATACTTTTATTAGTAAAATACCTTAATCTAGTGATGCATATTATATACTCTCTAGTTTAAACCGATTTCGTTTAAACCGAAGTCGTTTTTCATGCCGCGGGAATACCCCATATCTTTTCAATACACATTGATATACTTTCAAACGCTATTTGCATTACTTGCAGTTCCGTCAAATACATTAAGACAATAATGTTAATAAATAGTACCTATTAGATGAAAGTATTATAATAAGATATCATTTTCAATTATAGATATCTCCTTCGTAGATACATTAATAAATAACGAGCGGACAGCAAGCATATGTAGGTAGTGGGTGCCAACTAAATTGCTCGGTAACGTTATTTATTATCACGAAAGTTGGACGTGTGAATTAGCTTCTTGTTACTCAATAACAACATCTAAATGAACTGTTCATAAAATTTTTTTAGCTTAGGTAATCGTCACCTTGATATACTTTTTGTATGGCAAATAAAAATTTAACATATCATGTGATTTTTCATTGTGTACAACGCTTGTAATTTCACAAAGGTAATATAGGAATATGTTTTTTTTTAATTTTAAAATTTTGTATAAATATCTCTCTGGCTAACACGAAATAATGTAAAAAAAATATTTATTAATTCTGCTAAGTCTTAGTGCTAAGTGCCCAGGCACATATGGCCTTTCTAAAAAAATCTGTCATGTCTTTAATATGTGAATAAAATTATTTCATATCATTTACCTTGCTATGTTTGTAAAGATTGTATTAAAATAAAATATATATACCAAACGATTACTATACAGAATGAAGGTACCTATCCGATTTTGGCGTTATGTATGATTCGTCAGTATTTCCACGTCAGTACGATACCTTCAAAAAGCGCGTCTATCTCCACCTCAAAGGGCGGCAACGCACCTATAGCTCCTCTGGTGCTGCACGAGGTCGTGGGCGGCGGTGATCATCATCAGGTGACCCGAACGCTCGTACGCCTTGTCCTTTTTCCATAAAAAAACGAGAACAATCAAGAGACAGACAAACCTTCAAACATTTTTTTAAATATTTGATATCATAATCTATTTTAAAATTACCTTAATCCTGTGCTTACGTAGGTAGGTACTTGGCCTAGGTAAATATGATAATTTTTTTACATATCAACGAGTCCGATCCGTTTATCGTCCCCAACCAAATATTTTCCGACTCTTATCGATTAGGTGACCCGAAAATAATAAGTAAGGATATTTACAAGACTTACCTTAAAATGTTGAAGGTATGGGGCCCAGTGGAGTTTTTATTATAATGATAGTACTAGAGTCTAAAAGCAATTGATGTATGTTTGATATCCAGTGGGAGGAATGAAGAGCCGCTCTGATAGACAAAGTGCGGCATTGAATTCCGCCAATCAACACATAGTACCTGTAATTCTGGCAGATAGTAGAGAATGAGTACATTCCTCTGGCCTACCCTGTTGTAAGCAGGATTTATTCAGTAGTTTTGGAGATGACTGGGTGAATTTTCTACCTTTTTTAAGAAAAGAAGAAAATTCACCCAGTCATTAAAAGTAAAATTGGTTAAATAATATATATATATATTTACAGAAATTCATAAAATTAAATAGTTGCTATAGTAAAGATTGAGCAATACCTTGAACTTAATCTCTGAACAATAAGCTTAAGAAATGCGGATATTTTCATGAAAGCACTTGCTCTATATAACATCAATTATCTATTGAGTATTGAGAGTAAATTGAGGATAAAAGTGGTATTATAAATAAAATAAACTAAATAAATATATCAACTTCACGCTGTATCCCGCACACAGCAGGGTAGGCAGAGGGATCATAGTGTTAAGACACTCCGTTCCCCACTTATTAATTCGGTATTATACTAAATGTACCTATAATGTAAATTATATATAATAGTAATTTAGTGTCAATAACTTAAGAATTTCATTACACATTTTTAATTTTCATAACTTAAATAAAGTGTCAATCACTGGTGCTTGTTGTGAACTGGTCCAATATATAAGAACAAACACCATAAGTATATAAAATAAAAAAATATGGATAGAATTCTGTTATTCACATATTCTAATCAGTTGCAATTCTTAGAAATATGTCTGCCACAATTGAAAGTATAACCAAACCAGTCGATGATTCAGCGTTGATGACGCTAGGAACTAATGGACTTCCAAGGAGAGTAAACAGACAGTCATCATCAAAGCGCCTATGAGTAAAATAAATATGATTAAGATTATGCACATACCTAAATATTTATATAAGTTTAATCTATAAACTTTAACTAGCAGTTAATATGTGTGGCTAATAAGGCAAACTTGTCAACATTCTAATTAAAATTTTATTTTACCCTAATTTTTGCTTACGGCTTCGTACCGGTGATTGATAAAAGAAATAACTAAAAAATATATAATAACATGGCTATTAATATTTTGTATATGTATATACATAGCAATATTTACCTGCTTCGCCAGCCTGCAAAGGCGTAACTGAGAGTTGTGAATGACACATCTTCAGTGCCCAATGTAACGTTGAATGCAGGTTCCATCAAAACCATTTACATGAATCGTAATATTCGTAATATAATATATGACCTTCCCTCCCCTATAAAAGGACAATCCAACATAAAATGTTTTTTTTCAATTGGTTAAGGAGATTAGCGCGTTCCCAACAACAAACACTTTTGTTTTGTAATATGACCATATAGAATAGACGAGTAAAATTATATTTACAAAATATTTACTTATATTATTGAAAAATAGGAACTCCTTAGACGTACAATTATACTTATGCTTACGACATCGGGTAAGATTCATTTGTGATGACGATAGCAATAACTATGTCATATTTCCCTACAATATTATCCTGCTCTGCACACAATTTTTTTATCTGCATAAGCAACCATGCTCTGCACTGAAGATTTGATCCTCAGCCCGAAGATATTTTTATCTAATACGATTGCTATGACCCATTATATCCGCTTCCGGTATAAAAGATTATAGAAAATATTTATAATCTCATCTATCAGTTATCAAACAAAAGCTGTAAAAAAAACAACATTTGCTTAGGCACAACTCCTGCTCAATGCAATATTATACTTAATATCTTTATTTTTATTGCTTATGTTATTTTTAGTAGTGACTAAACTCTTTTCTTAACATATTCATTTTATCTAGGGACCGTTGACAATTGAGACACTGCTCATAATATATTTTTAAGCATTGTCAGTGCTTACTGCTTAATATTTAAATAGACAAAGACTTAGCAGAATTAATAAATATGTATGTTTGCAGACGAATGGATGGACATTAACAGATGGGCAAACAAAACCTTATCCGCATATATATATTACATATAATTGAAAGGCATGACAATGCGCGTATGTGGTTGTGTAATACATGATGTGTGTGATGTGGTGTACGTTGTATGAAGCGCTTATCGCGCGGCAGGAAGTGGCTTGGTTTATTATTCGTGTCGTGCATCACACGGCTGCGTGCGCGGGCGCAGGCGTCCAAGCTTCAGAAGAATTTCTATGGGCTGTCCAGATTTAACACTAACGGTATTATTATATTAACACTAATTTATCTTAAATATCTTAAATATAAAAGCTATTTAAGTTGGGACCGTCGTGGCGCAGTGGCACAAGGGTGTGACTTTGACTATAACGCGACGGTTGTGAGTTCGATCCCCACTCGAGGATGTGAAATATTTATTTACGTTTATATTTCCATTTATTCGCTCTGTGTCGAGGCAAAGCGCGACGTTGAGTTCTGCCACTCAACACGCAATGCTTTCAGAATATGACAGAAAGTGAGGGACGGGGTGTCTTAACACTAGGTTCCCTCTGTCTACCCTGCTATTTAGTGAATATATTTGCTTTCCCCATTATTTATATAATGATATTGTTAATGTCAAGAAACAATTACATAAGCGTCGACTGTATACAAAGATACTAAATGGTTACGATAAAAATTATATCCGATAACTAGGTCTTGAACCACACTACTGCACATTGATGTCATGATCATATTATCTGTGACCTTTATGTTTTATTTACCTATTTACTATTTGTAACGTTGTACGAAGAATAAGAATTAGTTTATTTGATTTGGTGAAAAAATTTTTTTGTACGTACTAATTAATTTACATCTATAATAATAATAATAATAATGCCCCCTAAAATCCAACCATACGTCCGAATCGAACATCTGATTCTCGTGGGGGGCGGACACGTGAAAATAAATTACTCACACGGCTAACATGGCTCTGGTAACCCTTTTTATGGAGAATATGGAAAATAAAAGATATAATTTGCGGCCGCTACCCGGGGGTCGCCGGGGCGCATCTGGAGCTAACGCTGGATGCCACAGCATGCGAACCGTTGGCGACGGGGGACTGAGCAGGCGGGTTCCCCTCGAAAAAAAATGCTACAGCCGAACAATCATCCTCATCACTCACTTCTTCTTCCTCTCATTCACCGGTATCAAGCATACCCTCACCGTCCTCAACTCGCACCCTATTAAATTCCCCTAATTCATCACCGACATCATCACATTCATCACTGGTTATAAGGTCAGCAGATGTTGTGCAGGAGGCACTTGCCGATTACCCTGCACCCACTGCGGGCTCTATTCGTGCGCGAAAAAAATGGACCGACATAATGAACCGTTATATTTGGCGCACATATCTTATTATAACAAAATGCGAAACCACGTTATTGAATAATTATTTAGAACCCCTACACCAAGAATTTAGTAGTAAATTTCCCGAAATGCAGGTAACTAGACAACGTATAGGAGATCAACGTAGAGCAATAATAAGAAATAAACTACTATCAGATGATATCTTAGCTCAAATTTTAATTGAAGTAAAAGAACTTTTACAAATCGGTGATCAACCACTTACACAAAATAACATTCATTCAACTCAACTTTCACACTCAAACACTAGAATGAAATGGTCAAACCAACTTAATGAAGAAATTGTCAAATGTTACTTTGAAGTCACCCTACTTGAAGTTAATAAGACTTCTTATCGTAAAAACCTGTACAGTTTATTTATATCTAGAAATCCACACCTATCACACCTTACAGAACAAAGAATAGCTGACCAGAGACGACTAATATTTATGAACAAAAGTGTACACAACGATAGAATTATTGAATTAAAAAGAGAAGTAGAAATTAAATTAGCTGACAGTAATTCTTTAACAAGAAATATTACAGAGCCAAATTCTCCTAGCAGTCAAACAAATGAAATAAATGATTCTGCATATGTACGAAGTAATTTACAACCCGTTGAACCACTAGACCAACATTGTATAAATAAACATAATTTAATAGAAAAACATCATGTTGAACAAGAATTTAATAATGCTTTAATTCAATTTAACAATACAAATCCTGAAACCAGACCCTATATACCAAGACAAAAGTCATCGCGTAAATTTTCCCAAATTGTCAGTTTCTTAAATAGTGAAGTACTTCCAAAACATTTAAATAACGAATTAGATTTCAATGCTCTTCATAACATTATATATACAGCTGCCTACACTGCATCTCTGTGTAATGGAACAAAATTCAGTTTTATTGATAATTACCGAACTCGTAACAGCAAGCCATCGTGGCAAAGAAGACTTGAAAGTAGAATAGACAAATATAGATTGAAAATAGGTAGACTTACACAATATATATCAGGAAATAGGAACCGTAAAATATTAAAAACTGTAGAAGAAATAAAAACACAATATAAAATTCATTCACATCACGAAGAACCTAATACAGAATTACCACATTTCTTAGACACACTAAAACAAAAATTAAATGCAACTTCGAATAGACTTAGAAGATATTTGACATGTACAAAACGGAAGCAACAAAATAATACATTCGTTAATAACGAAAAATTTTTTTATAGAACTCTATCTAGCACAAACCAAAATATCACAACACAATTACAAGAACATCCAACGGAAAATAATTTGCAACAATACTGGGCCAATATTTGGGAAACTTCAATAGAACACAATGCAGACGCAGAATGGTTAAATAAAATACCTGATGTAGAAATAAATTTAATGAAATTCAAAGATATATCCATAGAAACATTCAATCAAATAATCCAGCGAACACACAATTGGAAGGCACCGGGAACCGATAATATACACAACTACTGGTACAAAAAGCTAACATGCACTCATTCACTTCTTCTTAAACACATAAACCAGTTCATACAATCACCTTGCACACTACCTTTATTTATAACAAACGGAATAACTTATATGTTACCGAAAGGCTTAGATCCCACAAACCCAGCTAACTATAGGCCAATAACATGCCTCCAAACTATATATAAAATTATCACTGCGTGTATTACTGACATAATTTATAAACATATCGATCAAAATAACATATTAGCTGAACAACAGAAAGGCTGTAGGAAAAATAGTCAAGGGTGTAAAGAGCAGCTTACTATAGACGCAATAGTTATGAAACAGGCACATAATAAAAATATTAATACAATGTATATAGACTACAAAAAAGCATTTGATTCAGTTCCACACAGTTGGTTACTATATATTTTAAAAAAGTACAAGATTCACCCCATTCTAATAACATTTTTAAGCTCCGTTATGCTCTCATGGAAAACTAGATTAAAACTGATTAACAAAAATGAAACATTGATTACTGATTCGATTAAAATACAACGAGGCATCTTCCAAGGAGATGCGCTGAGTCCATTATGGTTCTGCCTAGCGTTAAACCCTCTTTCTGAATTGCTTAATAATACCAATATAGGATTTAAACTAAAACATAATCTCACACATCATACAATTTCACATTTAATGTACATGGACGACATCAAACTATACGCCAGTAACAATAAAGAACTGAAAATACTAGCCGACCTCACACAATCCTTCTCTACAGACATACGCATGGAATTTAGAATTGAAAAATGCAAGGTACATTCAATTGTACGTGGTAAATCACAACAAAATACATATATACTTAATACTGGTGAACAGATCGAATCAATGGATGAAAATAGCACGTATAAATACCTTGGGTTTCAACAAGCTAAGCAAATACAACAAAAACATACCAAGATAGAACTTACCAATAAATTTAAATTTCGTTTGAATCAAATTTTAAAATCACACTTAAACTCACGTAATATTATAAAAGCTATCAACACATACGCAATACCGATCCTTACTTACTCTTTTGCTATAATAAACTGGTCTCAAACTGATTTATCAAATCTGCAACGTATAATAAATACACACATGACTACACATAGGAAACATCACCCTAAATCATGTATTCAGCGTCTAACTATATCACGTCTGGATGGAGGACGAGGTCTCATTGATATTCGCAACCTACATAATAATCTAGTGACTAAATTCCGAAATTACTTTTACTCTAAGGCGGAAAATAGTGAACTGCACGAATTCATAGTTAATATAGATAATAAATATACACCACTTAATTTAAACGATAGAAACATACAACTAAATCAAACCTTGATAACTAAGCAGCAAAAAATAGAAGCATGGGCTTTAAAGTCACTGCATGGTAGACATCTAGCCGATCTTAGCCAAACTCACGTCGACAGAGTTGCGTCGAACGAATGGCTACGACGGGGAGATCTCTTCCCAGAGACGGAAGCCTTCATGATGGCTATTCAAGACCAAGTAATAGACACTAGGAACTATCAAAAACACATAATAAAAAGACCAAATATGATAAACGATTTATGCAGAAGATGTTATTGTAGTTCTGAAACAATCCAACACATTACCGGAGCCTGCAAAACCATAGTACAAACCGATTACAAACATAGACATGATCAAATCGCTGCTATTATTCATCAACACCTTGCAGTTAAACATTCCCTCATCACACAAGCACAAAAAACTCCCTATTACAAATATTCACCTCAGGCTATTTTAGAGTCTACTTATTTTAAACTGTATTGGGATCGTACAATCATCACAGATAAAACCGTACACTACAATAGACCGGACATTTTACTTCACGATAAAGTTAAAAATTCTGTATACTTAATAGATATAGCTATTCCAAATACACACAATCTTGCATCCACTTTTTCAAACAAAATAGATAAGTATACAGATTTGTCTATTGAGCTCAAACGTCAATGGAAAGTTCAATTCGTCACCACAGTACCAATAGTTCTTTCAACAACCGGAGTGGTACCTCATGTGCTACACACGAGTCTGGAAACTTTGGGAATTCACCGGTTAAGTTATGTTCTTTTGCAGAAGGCCGCAATCCTGAATACGTGCCGTATAGTTAGGAAATTTTTATCCTCAAATAATTAACTTATCATCTTATATCAGAATCCCTTAATAGTAATATTAATTATCGCCGATTTCCACCCAAATATTGCTTGGCTATGTGCTCGCAATGTTTGGTTACCGTACCCCAATTATTTGGGAGAACAAAAATGGTAAAAATATAATAATAATAATAATAATAATATTCTTTATTGTACACCCAAAAAATATAACACAGAAAAAGGAAACAAGATCAGAAAGAAATGTACAAGAGGCGGCCTTATCGCTAAAACAGCGATCTCTTCCAGGCAACCTTAAGGCATAGGACGTAAAGCGTAGGAAAGGGTTGGGGGTGTGAATAATAAATTTAATAAAATACATAAAAATAATAAAATATATATATATTCATATATAAACATATCCGTACATATATACATAAATACATACATATACATACATACATACATACATACATTCATAGTACACATATATAGCTTACAGTATAAACAAAATGTAAATAAATAAAAGATAAAAAGCTCAGAAAGTAAGAAAATATTGTTTTAATAAACGTTTAAAAATAGGTAATGATTTTGCCCGTCTAATATTCAAAGGTAAATTATTCCAGAGTCGGGAAGATGTAATTGTAAAAGAATTGCTAAGGAAGGAAGAAGAATGTGAAGGAATTTTTAGTGTTAAGTTATAATTTGAGCGCAAGTGTCGCGAGTGGGATCGCCCCAAAAATTCAAAACGCTCTTTTAGATAAGGTGGAGTCAATGGATCAAACAGTACACAGTAAAGAAGATGGAGAATACGAGTATTCCTGCGAAGTCGGATTGGGAGCCACTTGAGCTTAGTTCGAAACTCTGAGACATGGTCATACTTTTTTAATCCAAAGATGAACCGAATTGCAAGATTTTGTAGCCGCTCAAGCTTATTAAGTTGCTCTTCTTTTAAGTCAAGGTAACATGAGTCAGCGTAATCAAGAATTGGTATAAGGAGAGACTGTGCTAACGCAATTTTTGTTGGTATAGGTAGAAAATTACGCAACCTTAGAAGATAACCAGTCGAAGCAAACATCTTCCTGCTCACCTCACTAATCTGTGGATGCCAAGACATATTCTGATCAATAATAATGCCAAGATTTTTAACAGTCTTGCTGTACGGTATTATTTGTCCGCTCAATAGTATAGGAGGTAAAGAGGACGTGTTAAATCTAGACATAAGCTTTGGACTACCGACGATTGTAACTTGGGTTGGGTTAGTTAATAATAAAAAAATGAATATTATTAACTAACCCAACCCACTAGTTACGATCGTTGATTAAAGTCTATACGGACAAATCTTCTTGACATGGCCTTAACAGACCAGTCACTTCGGAAAATAGATAGAACTTGGACACTAAAATGTTTTTTTTTTGAAAATTATTGTTATAATTTTATAGCGAAAATAACTTCTTCAAAGATGGCTGTTTAAACAAAGAAGTAGGTATAAATTTGCAAAATATACAAATCCTTTCAGGGCGTCCTCCATAGGCAAGGTTACTCGGCGAGCAATTCTAGGTCAACACCTTAGATTAACGTCAAACACCCGTCGATCCGTATAATTCACGTAAATCTTTGATTTTTATCAGCAACACGCTCGCTACCTGAAGTTATTACTGTGCCTTGCTGCTTTCGCGTGTAAGCAATAATGCATACTGTCCACAACAAGGTCTCACCGCTGGACAACTGTGAACTTTTATTAGTATGAAAGTCGTGCTTATTTTACCTTTTCTTTTTTTTAAAAGATTCATTATAGTTCATGTTTCTTTTATTAAAATTTATAAAATATATTCAACTTCTCGCCGCAGATCTCTCTCTCTCTCTCTCTCTCTCTCTGTCTTCAGATCTTCTTATGTTATTCATTCCGCTCGGATACTTACTACTCGGGTTATTTCAAAAGGCTAAATATATAGCCCAACTATACGTACCCATATTTGAAAGAAGATACGTTCAAACAAATGGAAAAAATTAACATACTTGCGAAGGTTGGTCCAATTAACATATAGCAGAGAAATGATGCAACATTCACCTTTACTGTTCGACTTACTGCGGATATGAAATAAAATATAGCCCTTTATATAAAAGCATTATGTTATAAGATTTTAATGGACTAAATTGACACGGTAACGCGGGTCCACTTATTTCTACCACCGGTTAAACTTGAGTATATAAATAGAGTTTTATTTCAAGAAAAGATTAATATAAAAAGTAGTGTTTTAAAGTTTCATTGGATGTGTTGTTTTTAATTGAAAATATCAGATTTTTAATTACTTTTGTACCAATAATAAATATTTTAATTAAACGACCGGTTGAGTGTATGAAAGCATCTCTGTAAACGAGACGAAACCCATTTGCATTTGCACTTAGCAAGGATGCGAGCAAAATAATGTAAAAATAAATAAAACGCAGTCAGTACGACCGTAAAAGGAGAGCGCAAAATGCACTAGTAAAGTCTAACAATGTTACTTCAACATGTTATAAAACAAAAATACTATGTATATACTTTAGATTTCACTACAAAAAAGCAAAAATAATGCTTAATTATTATTATTTTTATTTATTTACAATATTATAGATGAAAAATTTAAACTATTCCCCATTAAAGCTTTTAAATTGACTAGTCAAATTGTGAAGATGTCTACAAAGAAACCGGATGAATCAATCAACGGCCAGTGAGTCACATCGAAGGACTACGCGTCCTATAATTGAGCCCCCATTCTTATTTCTTAAATGTGAATGTTTATCCAGTGGACGTTCTCTGATCTCTCGTTCGCACTCAAGAGAAGACAGATTGGAGTGTATACGAAACAGCTATGCCCATATCTTGTCTAATTCAAAACGATGCATATTTTGTAAAGAACCACAGAGGTTTTTATATTTACATATAAATATCTAAACTACAATAAATTACACAATGTAAACAGGAACTTGCTGCCACCGATGAACAACACATGTCATATTTTAGTTTATCGCTTTCGTGAAGGATACTGTGACTCATGAATGAGATATGATAAAATGGAACCTTGCAAAAGTAACGATTACCAAATGCCATTATCAATTTTATTTAAATAAAAATATTATACATTTTGTTTTAATAAGGCTTGTTTAAACTTAAACATGTAATAAAAATGAGGCCAGTCGCGGCGAACGGGCACAAGCGTGTGACTGTGAACGTGATATATTGTGGGTTCCATTTCCACTTGAAGAAATGAAATATTTAATATTTTCAATTCTTCGATCTGGTGCATGGTTGCCAACATGTCTCCAGAATTCGGCGGAAAATGGAGAGCGGAGTGTCTATTCAATAGGTTCCCTCAGCCTACTCTGCTACATGCATGATAGGTACAAGATGATGCTGAAATACAATAATTGTAATAAAAAATTATAATGCATATTAGTCTGATATTGATATCAAAAATGTTATTATTTAAAGAGATATGTCTAAATCAATTATAGGTAAATATTATTAACAAATAATTATAATTTAAATTTTGTTAATTATATGCAACAGACTCCTCGAAATGATATTGCGCAAATGGTTCTTTGAATCGCTTTCTACGTTGGCGTCACGTCCCTGCCCTGATAAGCCAACTGATCTTACGTAAATCCCTCGCTGCACTACCAGCTGTGCAGTTTTGAACCATTGCCATTTTCATCAAAATTTATTATTATTTTTTTAATTTGTTCAGTTTTACTCTTTTTAAAAGCTAGCAATGTATGGACTATAAAATAAATTGTTATAATCACTAGAAAAATATTAGCAATTAGAAACATACAGTTTAAGGTGAGTATAAATGATATATTATTACAATTCATACGTTTTATTCTATTACCTCCGATGGTGTATGGTGGGTAACAGTCACGCTTCACATTCGCTAAACAAGGACAGAATATACTGTGACCTAGTAAATACTTTTAAAAGCAAATATCGATGACACAGCCCTACAAATTTTATATAAGTTAATCTATTTAGATTATTGAAATTTATAATAATTAATTTATATTTATGTATAACTTGCATATTACAACTTTCCGCCATCCATGGCGCAATAACACCGTCCGATTAGCATTACGTCCTTTGAGAAAGGTCTTTCAACAGGTTTGGCGTTTTCGCATACCTAGATTCGTTTCCAAGAAGTAATATATACGAATAGAATGTGTAGTAAGCAATATTTTTATATATATCTAATTCACAGTAGCTATAGCAAATAGAGAATTAAGGGCAACGTTCCCCAACTCTTGAGCTTCACGCTGTATCCCACCATAGCATAATAGACAGAGGAAACTTAGGAAACTAGTGTTAAGACACTCCGTCCCTATTAAGGTGGAGGCACGGTGAAACTCAACGGCTCGCTTTGCCTCAGAAAGATATTAAATATTTGATTTCCACGAGTGGGAATCGAACCCACAACCTGTCGCGTTTACAGTCGCACGCTTCTGTCCCTGCGCCACGACGAACTTTTCTTAAAATAAGTATTTTGAATAAATTGATATATTATTTATACTATTCTAGACTTTGACTGACTTATATTCCTATAAGTCCTATAAGTCCACAGAGACTAGCCATTCTGCGCGATATTCTTGCTATTTTGACACACAAGGTCAAATGGTTGTCACAAATATTTTTTTAAGATAACTTTGATAATATACATAGTATTGAAATAACAACTCATGTTACAGATATATCTACTACTTATCACAAAACTAAAGATAATGGTACTTATAATTTTAGATTATACCAAATTTCGAAAAAGAGGACATTTGATTTTTTCAGTAACCTTTCTAATATTTGATAAAACATTATATATACTAAAAACAATAAACAACTACAACCTATACCTGAATGTGGATTTTTGAATGTATATTTTTTACTTTCCATAGTGCAAGCACTATGAAATAGTTTAGCATTTTAGCTGCTATATTACCTACATTTAGAAAGATTATTCTGTAATTACTACTCGCAAGTCGCGACCGCGAATGGCCTTTAGTTTAGTATTTTCATTTCGACTTCTATAAATACATTTTAATATCTTATTCATAGTTACTATATGTAAAAGATGACCAGCAACATGACGTCAGAGCGGCACAGCCTCTAGTCTCCCACGTTCACTTTCTATGGGCGAGTTTCAAGCACGTAATCAACCTGTAATACAAAATCGCTCTATTTCCTCTTTCGTTGGATTTACTGTTTTCAGCATTTGCTATCTCTTCATTTTTATTTTTAATCAATTTTATTAATACTTGCTTTATATATAGCAATTCATTTTAATAATCACAATCTATCTATCTATTGCGTAGGTATGTTCTTAATAGGTTTGTAAGAAAGATAATCAAAAAAATATTCTGTCATAACAACTGGCATATTTAAAATAAATACTACATTTATAATGGAATGTTACTTCCTATTTGTTTTTAAGTCAATTCAGTTGATCGTCAATAAAAATCATTAAAAATCAAAGTCATGCAACTTAGATTTTATACAGGGTGGAATTGTCTGCACCACTTTAAATGAAACCACAGTTTTAACTACTCTATAAAAGCCTAATATAATTCGGAAAAAAAATAATTCCCAAAAATGAAAAAGTTATTTTTTCAAACAAAATAAATAATAAAAATATCGTTTTAAAATAAAACGCCATTTGTAAAGTATAACATAGGCACGCACACACTTACCTGTCAAAGCGGCAACGTCACATACGTATGTGTGCGTGACGCGAAATACAGGTATGGATAAAAATCGTGAAATGAAAAAAAAATCCTACGTCCAAACTGTTGAGGTACCTTGATTAATTTCTTAGGTGTGGATTTGAAATATATTACCCTATATGCAGTTTCAATAAAAGAAGCGCTGCCTCTTCCGCCCTGTATATGTAGAATATGATATAAAAACGGAACTAATTTATATAATATCGGTAGCAAGAAAGAAAGGAAGCATTTTTATTAGAACCATGACAGAACAAGTTTTTACGACCTGATTTGTTTCCTGTAATTGTGTGCATATTCTTTTTAAGCTCTTAGTCATTTACAAGCGTCGGCAGCATTGGACGATTGCCATGGCATATGTGTACAGTACGGTTAACAAGTTATGGCCGCTCGAAGTTCGCTGTAGATGGCTGCGCCTGCGCCGATTTGATTTAAGCATCTTCTTACTTTTGATTATTTTCATACCTAGTGAACATTGCGCAAAAGTTCAGGAAACCTATCTTCAGAGCGGCCACGACTTGACAACCGTACTGTACATGAGTCAGGCTCAGGCCTTTACGCTGTATATAAGCACGTTCGATACATGTTCGACTTCAACCGCCTAGTTGCGCATATTCCAATACAATTAACGTCTAGTAGCAGAGTACCGCTTGTTTTTGTAAGCCTGTGAACACGCGATTTCACCGGGAAACTGCGATATGATGATGCCTTTCGCTTGATTCAAGAAAAAACTTGTTCTACTTCCCAATGACGTTTGTTACGGCGATGCTACTATAAAACGCTGATTTCTAATATAAACTCTAAATAGTGTCCATATTTATATATTAGGCCAGTCGTGGCGCAGGGATACAAGGGTACCTATTGTAAACGCGACAGATTGTGGGTTTCGGAATTGACGAATTTCCATTCGAGGAATTGAAATATTTAATATTTTCACTCACGCAATGCCTCCAGAATTTGGCAGAGAGTGAGAAGTGCCTTTTTACTAGGCTCCTTCTGCCTACCCTACTACAGGCGGGATACAGTATGAAGCTGAAAAAGAAATCTATATATATTACTCAAAAAAATATAATACTTATTTCATACAAAAATACCGAAGCAATAAACAAAGCAATGAACTGATTAGTTTGACTCGACGCGACGTTGAGAAATAGGAAAAGAATAAACAAATAAACATTTCCTTACCACACAGTCAAGTTTGCAAACACATTGGTTGGCATTGAACTTTGGTCTAAACATTAAGGAGAAGAGATGACATACGCTTGGCACCGCACCAACCGCTGTATCTGAATACACGGCAGGCAACACTCATATTTAGACGTGCTATGTATATTGCTATATATTGCGGTTTTCGCTAGAAATCATTTCAAAGAATTTAATTTATGGCAACATTCATGTCTTAGATTTCTTAGGTTTTTCCTGTAATAGTTGGAATTGGTGGCTATGCATGTTTTAAGCTCATTTTGGATATGGAATCACATAGCATGTGGCTATTTAAATAAATACTTACAGGTACTTTATTTACTTGGTAGCATGGTATGAATGGTTTTTAAGAAAGAAATTATAAAATTCGATAACTTAAAAATAAATGACTAACGTCAGAATTAGCACAGCTTTATTTTCTATCTTGTACTGTTTTTTATAACAATATAGTTTAATAATAAAAAATTAAGTATGCTTAGATCTAATAAAAAAAATAAGTATATCTATAAAATTAAATAGGTTCACATACTTATACTTTTTTAAAATGATTAAGAGAACTTGAGAAGTAAACAAATCATTTATTTAAATCGGTTTACTGGTTTAACAGTTGCAAAGGAACAAAGGTATTGACATACATAATATACATACGAGCTGAAAACGTATCTCTCCTTTTGGCCTTCGCCACAATCGGATAAAAACTATAAATGATCATATTAACTGTTCTTCTAACGTTCTATTCAATAAAACTTTTATTGTACACAATATAAATATTTTATAATATTTGGCAAAAAAAATGAAATGACAATCACCACACCTATTATATTACAACCATTCACTCTCAAGTAGCGCCCAAAGAATGTAATGATATTATTATACGATTTATACAATAAAAATGTATAATAAAGTAACGATTTATACAATAAATGTATAATAAAGTAACGAGGCAAAAATATCTGGAACTAATTCTCTAAAGATTATTATAATGTTCTTGTATTCATTGCATGTTACGAGAGACATTGGAAAATTTAAGTCAAATGCTAATACGTGTGACGGGTTATCTAATGTGAATATATGACTCAACTCAATTGTATTGAAAGAACAATAGATTATCTCGTAATATTACGATTTCAAGTGTTGAAGAGTAGGTTATGCAGTCCTTACAAGTTACAACCTGAAAGGCAGAGAGTTTAGTGCCCACTGCAATTTATGACGCATTCAGCAGGGTACGCTGAAGGGACCTGGTGCTAAGACACTCTGTTCCCCATTTTCAGCCGAATTCTGCATGCGTTGGGTATTGCGGAACTTGACGTTGCGCTTTACCTCGACACCAGAGCGAAGAAATGAAAATAATTTAATATTTCACTACCTCGAGTGGGAATCGAACCCATAACAATATTCTGTATTTTATTAACTTAAATACTTTATTATGTTTATAACATTATGATATCGCTTTTAAAATTAATGTTTAAGTAAAGCCCATGTCTAATCCATTTCGTACTAAAATATTAAGGTATGTAAATTTGTAAATAGATATTTATCACATAGTCACGCAAAAAGGGCTTAACGGATTTGGGTTATTTGGGTTACAGATAGATTATAATATAGACTAAAACTAAATATACATTAGTCCATTAGACGATATGGTCTTATTATTTATTTATAATAATAACATATCTTATTATTATTATTTTAAATCACATTCTTATTTTCTCTCTAGGCCTAATTAAGTAATCAACATATATATACAAAGTTAATAAATATTTTTATATTATTCAATTGTATTTAATGTTTCATATTGTTTTTATTTTTTTAGCTTTTTCCTGTATCACGCGCAGAGCAGGGTAGGCAAAAGAAACTTGGAAACCTAACATCAAGACACTCTATTCTTCAACTTCCGCCGAATTCTCGAAGGATTACGTGTTGAGTGGATGAAGATTTCAATTATTTCATGCCCCGAGTGGATATCGAACCCAACTGTTGAATCACTTGTGTTCCTGCACCACGACGGCTCTTACACCTATTATTTTTCGTACACATAAATATACAATACCGAAATAAACCTGAAAATTTCAACATTTTCAAACAGTACAATTCTGATAACCGTACCATTTAAGAATCCAATTAAGCCTTATTTATGAATAAATAAAAAATCTTTCGAATCAAAAATAATTTCACTTTCAGGCACGATTACGGCGTTGTTTATTACCAGTTACCTGTCAGCTATCGGCGTACACCAACACCACCCACAGAAGTTCTCCATCGCATGACTCCTACAAACAGTACCGAACGCACGCACGTAAAAACTTATAATCACTCAGCGCGAATAAAACTTTCGTGATGGATTATTCGATTTAGTTTCACTTCTAACGATCGGTATTTTTGTATGAGATTGTTGTACACGCGTCACGGATCGTTGGCCAGAGGCATGCGTGTCTATTTAGAATTTTAAATGTGGCCACTTGGTGGTTATTGAAGTGAACATTATATACTTACATGTTTAATAAATGTTGCTTCACGCGTATCCCGCGCATAGCAGTGTAGGCAGAGAGAAGCTGGAACATAGTATTAATACACTTCGGTCCCATTAAGACACTTACGTTCCTCACTTTCCGCTGAATTCTGGACCTGGACTTGTGCTTTGCCTCGTTTCCAGAATGATGAAACAAAAATATTTAATTACCTCAAGTGGGTATAAAACCCACAACCTGTTACGTTTACAGTCGCACACTTTTGCCCCTGCGCCACGACTGACCTGGAAATTAAGAATTAAAGTAATATTGTTTAGTCATCGGAATTAGATAGACGTACAGAATATTCGAGGAAATATTATCATTTTAAACATCGCCTTCAGTGCAGGCGATTGACAGCTAAAAAATAATAAACATGAGTTCGGTCAAAGAGCAACACTAATTTGAACGGAAGTCGACTGCCTGTGACCTCATATGAATACATGTGTTTTGCGTTTATTTAGATATTGTATTAAATGATACATACTGTCGTTTTGGTTTATTTTCTTTGATTACTTTTAAATCTCAAGTAATTTGCATAAAAAATTAAAGAACGTCCTTAACACCAACACAATATGATGAACAGGTTTAAATTCAGTCCATCTAACCCATTTGATAAGTATCAAATTCTAGTCCAATTGATAAGCATCCAATTAACTAAGGAGTCAATGACATATTAGGTATTATGTATTGCCAAAATATTAAGCCAATATTGCAGAACAAGCATTAATTACCGGATGATGATGACAATAAAAATTTTGATATCTAGGTAGTGTACATGTCACAATAGAATATCTCAAAATCTTTATAGTACATATTTCACAATTTTTTTCCAATAAAAATATTTTTGTATAATTTCTTCTTACATAGAGAAATCAGAAACCACTGAACTTATGATGAAAAGAATAATTAGAAGAAATTCAAAAAAGGAAACCTGTTCAACACGTGGCAACACGACAAGAGGGCCGTCGAATACAATGCACGTCTCTCATTTTGTTATTATGTCGCTTGGACCACGTGTGCGTTGCTCATCCCATCCATAGCCACCATAAGAATGCACAACTATATATCTTAACTGAGTGCACTAAGGTCCATTATACTTTACATGTTACAACGTAAACGAACCCCTAAATAACATTACAAAGTTATAAAACAATGTAAAAGGATCGTACGTCTATAGACACTGTAATGAGGATGATGCCATTCCAGGAATTATTATTATTCAAGCTTCATGTACTGTTGAACAATACCTACCTACATAGATTTTTCAATACAACTTGCCTATAAGGAAATAAAATAACACTAGAACTAACCAGAACTTTTAATTGTAGTTTCTGTTCATTTACACAATATTAATTATTATTTATTATATTTCCTCAATATATAATTTTTGTATATGCCAACTTATATTGCATATTTAGGGCATTGTTTAATGACACATAGTGTAGGTATAATAAGTGACAGTAACACAGTAGAAGAATCCCGCCTCATCAGCGCGATGGTTGTGAATTGAAATCTGTTCGTTAAAATATTTACATTTGAAGGTTTTTCCACTATAACTTATGGAAATACCATGGGTGTAGTACAACAATATAATGAACCTCATTTATGTTTTCTGACGAAAATAACAAAATCAAAAACTTAATATCTATACTTATCATTTCTATTTCAAAACGTATTTAGTGAAGTATCACATAACAATTAATCTAACTCTAATCTCTAATATGTGCAACTAATGCAAGTCAAGGTAGGGTTTTGCGTAATTCACCAGGGACTTAACAAACCTGATGTTCGGCCTACAGGTCTAGAAAACAAGGTGCACTATTTAGAACTTACAAAGGTTTACTAAGACATATATAAATCAATTTAGCTTTTATTTATATTTTTTATTAATATTAACTGTCATTATAAGACACATTTAATTAAATTTGAAATAAAACAATTACATGTTAAATAATACACAATACTGTTATTTTTTAGCTTCATAGCTTTATGCTGTGTCCCGCATATAGCTGGCTAAGCAAAAGGAACCTAGTATTAAAACTGTGTAGTATTACCAGAGCGAAGAAATGAAAATATATATTTCATTCCCCTGGGTGGAAGCAGCTGTTGCGTTCACAGCCACACGCTGCGCCACTGCACCACGACGGTCCTCCTTTCCCTATCCTGCTAGAGGGAATGCTTAGAGCTAAAAAACAACAAAAATATATGTAAATATATTCAATTAAATGTAAAATAGAACGCATTCAAGACATTCTAGGGGAAATGTCTTTCGGTTGATATTAGGTATAGCTATATTTCACTATCTTATTAAAACATGCATAACTTATGTATTAGGTACATAGATATATTTGTCGGTATGCCAAATTGGGTTGCGAAATGATAACACTCGGTAGGAGTCGTTATCGTATGTAGATATCCATATCACTTTAGAAATTGGCTAATGTGACTGTAAAATTATCATCGCTTGTACTACTTTTGAATATATTATGTTTTTTTTGTCTTTTAGGTATGACACTATCATATGGTAAAACGAATATTCTATAATATAAAAAAATATTATAAATATATATCATTAACTACACCCACATTACATTAATATTTACCCAGTAAAGAGCATTTACCGTCACACTATACCCGCACACAGTAGAGTAGGCAGAGGGAACCTAGTGTTAAGACACTCCGTTTCCGCAATTCTGGAAGCATTACATGTTAAGAAATGAAAATATTAAATATTTAATTTTCTTGAATTAAATTAAATCCACAACCTTTCACACTTTGTAAAATTAAAATAAATTAATTTTCCAATCCACAGATAAAAAAGTAACTCGTTTAACTTCAAAATTAGAAGACAATTTAATAGTCAACAATTCATTTAGGAATCGACTCTCAATTTTAAACTTTTAAACTTTAAACGCAACAGCGTTAGCGACTTAAAACATCCTTAATAGTAGCTTTGAACTGGAAGTATTCAATCGAAACAACATAACTGCACCCGCATTTATTGTTCCATGGGAACATTCTACTCATGAGAACAAGGGGGTACCAAAGACGTCCACGTCTTACTGCTAGTTGAATGAAACGTTGCTTATAAAACTTTTATTGGTCAATGTAATTTGTTGCTATAACAAAAGATTTTTTTTTAAGGTATTTAATAAAAAAATAAGTACTGTTAAGTTTACAATGATTAATAGTAAAATAAAAATGTTCTACACATGTTCTATAGAACCAAGCAGATTCAAATTTTATATGGGCTTCATAAAATTATATTACCTAATAGATAGATAGATAGATAGATAGATAAGTAAAGTATGGTATGAACGGAGAGCAATACGTTACTTTTATTTATAGAGCGCGCCCCACACGCACAGGCCGCGGTTGCGCGGGAGACGCTGCCGGCCGCTGCTATTCCAAGCGGGACCTTGCACATTTACGAAGCACGTACAAATACTTACACCTACGTTACATTTTATATGATATTAATCTTAAGGCTATATAAAGACACTTACCTTGATTTTTCCGTTCTTAAATTGTTGTATGTTTTGAGCAATAGAAAATATTTTATATCAATTATTGAAGTAACATTAAATAATTCTATCTAGAGAAGTAAGCATTTGATTAATTTGTTTAAATTTTTAAATTGCAGATATAAATTTATCTAATTTTAATATAGAAATCGACCTTTTGGCAAATTATTTATTTATCTTACCGCAGATATCACTCCAAACTCTACAATATGTTTAAAATACTTAATAATCGTCATTGAAAGTTAAAACAGCTACGTCCACGTAACAAACATGGCTTTGGTTTTCACAAATTCAATGTTCTATACATTTGATTCGTAAAATAAATTAACTAGATTAAAGGAAACGAGAGCGAAATCTTTGACCTCCATTATACATATATTTACATAATATACGTTTTAATAGCTTATTTATACTGTTTTACTGGTAATGTACGAGTAAATGATGCAGACCGGTGCTTAGGAAATTTTCAAAGGGTCCAAAGGACTTACACCTGAATACAAAATATAAAATACAATAAGACTCGATAACATATGAATGAATAACAAATTATGAGCCAAGTATGTGTTTTTATTATAGTGCATAATATATTCTATTCAATAGTTTTGAATAGAAGAATAATTTTATTATGTTAAAATAAAGGTTTGTGTACTTATTGTTTTCAATAAAGTTTTTTAAAATGTACGAAATTAAGGGTCACCAATCACAAGATAATGACCAATTCAATTACTCTGGTGTTTTGTGTATGGAATTCGAAAATAATTTACATTGTTAAGACACCTTTAACAACGATTTTGTATATTAATTATAATAATAAAATTATTATTTTATTTTAATAATATGTTGTTTATTTATTTAATATTTACTAAAAAGGTAGGTTCTTAGTAAGTCTGTTCCTAATCCTAATTGTTATAAAGAATATATATTAATTTGAAACACAACTTCAGCTTGTATGTTACGATTTTTGTAGCTTGAATTTCTTCAATGTAATACAACACCAGCCATGAGCCAGCAGTCGACGTCAGTAAATTGGCTTTATCTGGGCCGGTAACGGCACCTAAACAGTAGTAGCGCTTGAGCTTCTAAGTAATCAAACCATGACCTAACTTGATGTGCGATTTTTTTATGGAGAACGTTTGTTAACGCACGTCGAAATAGTTTAATTATATGTAATTTTCGTATTTCTTTGTGGGATTGTAATATGTTTTAAATTTAATCCCAAACAATCAGGTTTCGATAATTATATATTTGATGGAATTGATGAAGCTACGGTTTCCAAAAGTATTATATTATAATGTTGAAATAAGAAATATTGAAAATATTTACGAACGTTTGATTTGTACATTATCGATACAAGCTCTACAAGGTAGTGTTTCATTATACTGTAAATCATGTATTTTATTATGCCTGGAAGGAAGCCAGGAAGAGGAGCTTGGAACAGGACCTAGGTTGCGAAACCCTAGTGACTTAGGGGGTCCATTTACAGTGTGCATTTATGCTCACTTCCACTATCTAAGCTCTTGTCTCTGTTGCCAAATGAAATTTTTAATATATCTAAATTAATACACCATAATAGCTTTTTAATTGTACTTTGTTTTAAGTCACTATGATAGCAGAGGTTTTTTCCTCAAATAATAAAAAAAAATTAAATATTTTTTCAGTTATTAATTAAAATAAATCAGACTTTTTAAAGAAAGTAAAGAAATTATTTCCATTACGGTGCATTTCAAAATTTGATTATGAACAAAATAGCTGTGGAGTCCATCTGTCTTTGTCATCTGTTATATTGACACCTTGGTAAGGATCAAGCTCAGTGTTGAATTTCAGCACTCAATATACATTATCTTCAATCCAGGCATAAAAATAATGGAGTGTTGTGGTTGGCATTAGGCTTATGCCTGCTATGTAAAAGTCATAAAGTTGAAGAAATTAAGATGGCCATTAAAACATTGACTGTTCTGGCATATCAGTTTGTTGATTTCTAATTTAATAGAAGACATTATATGGTACTTGTAAGTCTAATTCTAATCATATTCAAAATATCTTTATTTCAATAGATTTATATATCCATTATAAGCACTTTAGAATTGTCTAACGAAGGTAAAGCTACCACCAGTTTTGGAGACACAAAACTGGTGGTAGCTTTACCTTCAAAATATTTTTTATTCCAAATACATCTTATATTTGCAGACATTTTTTAATCAAAATGTGATTAAATGAATGAAAGGAACAGTTGTGAAATATTCAATTGATATTAAAATCATATATTTTTAACTCTCAAATATTCTTATAATCAATGTAATAAATAGGTTTTACTTATTATTATAATTTTTGAAGTTACTTTAAATGTCTGCAGTGGCAAATTTAGAACAAATTTACTATAGACATGAGTCTACATACTTAGAGCCATAAATGAGTTACTTATGAATAATATAAAAGTAAAGAGGCATGCAAATGTAGCCTTTTGTGTTTTGATAAATTGTTTTAGATTATATTGGTAATTTATGAATCTTTGAAAAGAATATTTAAATCTCATTATAATATTTTTTTGTACTATTAGATAAAAACTACTATATTTACATTCCCTTGGTTTGAATGTCTTTTAAATCACTTGCATACTGTTGCTGATATCAAAATTAATACTCTACTACATATTATCAACAAAATATAAGACTAATAAAACTTAAAAAAAAAAACAAAACAAAAAACAAAGGTTTTACTACTCAATTACTCATATGAATTTCTATTTGTGCTTATAAATATATCCTTTAATATTGTAATGAGAAAAAAATAAAGTTATTACCTTGGTGTCTGATGAATAAAACTTCACTAGTTAATCTCCCACTTAAAACTTTTATTATAGATACTTTGTTATATGTATTATCACAAATCCTGGTAGACTTTAAAACACAATCACGCAACTGACAATCTTTATCTGCATTATTCTTTGATTATTGATTTTCCATATAAACATAATTTACACAATAAAAACACAATTTGCAATATGACTTAGGTGTAAACTCTTACTCATCGCACTTCACTCTAAACAATCATATAAGATTATTGCATATTTGGATGGCTTTTTAATTCTCTAAAACCGTCCTTGTCCTTCCACATTATTAATCTCAACAAATTATATACAAAGTTGACTAATATTAAGTTACATTACAAATGTTACTGCTGTTGCTTAAAAATTTGATACAGATTCTGATTCCACTTTTGAATTTTTGAATTTGTAGTACACAAAACATGATCTCTGCAAAGCTAAATATAAAATGTCCCAATCAGATTATAGATATTTGTTTACTTCGTATGATAATTATGGTTACTGCGGGAGTATCTACCAGTACTAAAGTATGAAAATATAAGATAAAGCACCTCGATTGGACAATGGTATGTATCAAAGATATTAACAACGTGATATGACGCGCGTCGCGACCGCCGAGGGTCCAGCGGTCGGTGCCGGCGGGCTAACGCCCAGGCCCCGCTGGAGATTCGCGGCCGTCAGCCGAGGTGGGCTCACTCCCTCCTCGCCCTTGCAGTCTTACGAGAAATAAATGCCACATTACACACTAAATATTAAAGCACTGTACAACAACAATAATTGTCCTTTTTCTTTTCGGGGCTAACGTTCATTTCACGCACTATTTCAGCGAACATTTCGTTGACGTTGGTACGACTCTTGGCCGATGCTTCCACGAATGGGCAGCCCCACATTTGCGCGAGCGCATTGCCTTCTCCTTGTGAAACCTCGCGCTGGTGTTCCAGGTCGGCTTTGTTGCCTACTAACAAAATTGGTACACGTTCTGAGCCTTTGACGCGAGTTATCAATTCCTTCATTGGTTTGATATCTTGAAAAGTTTGATGATTTGTTAATGAGTACACAACTACGAATCCTTGACCATTCTTTATGTACAGGTCTCGCATGGAAGCGAATTGTTCTGTTCCAGCAGTATCCAATATTTCTAGAACACATGGGGAATTGTCTACTTCTATTTCTTTCCTGTAGAAATCCTCTATCGTGGGGTCATATTTTTCCATAAAACACCCAGACACAAACTGCACAGTCAAAGCACTCTTCCCGACCCCACCCGAGCCTAGCACGACCACTTTGAATTCGCGCATTATTGTGCTATATTAATCACACTTGCCAGTCTTCTATAAACGTTTCAGAAACGTATTCTCACTTTGTGCTATAAAAATGTCATTGCTATGTTGGATAATGACTCACTCGGATGCGATCACTAGGAGATGTTCACATAAAGAATAGTAACTAAATCATAAACAGGGACGCCATTTTAGTTACACGAGTGGCAAAACAACTTTGATTGCATCGCGGTACTCTTCTATTCACTTTAATCTCGATAGTACAAACACGGAAGCAACATCTATCCAACTGACTCGTTTGCTAGAATTGGCACCAGCAGCAGGTTGGTCAATGCACCCTATTGCAATGGTTTGATTGGCGAATGGGAGTATTTCCAACCGGATGTCGGTGTTGCA